>CAUYSK010070383.1:0-47883 GCA_963575035.1 Avahi laniger | reverse complement strand
TCCAGTATATATATGTGCTCTTGAACCCTGGTGCTCCTAACTATTCATTGAAATAAAGTGGTTCAGAAGTCTAGTCCTTCTAGCCTCTCCACTTTTCTTTGATTTAACCTTCATATTTCTGACTCTTGATTTTTTTGGAGGTGCAACACTGGCCTAGAATACTTTCTCCCTTCCTCTCTACCTTTCAGACCTTGTATTAGTTGTCTGTCACTGTATGTCAAACCACTCCAGAATTATTGGCCTGTCCATTTATTTAGGCCAGGATTTCTGTGGGTTGGTAATTTGGACTGGGCTCAGCTGGGGAGTTCTTCCGCTGAGCTCCCTGATGGCTCGGCTGGGGGCTAATTAATCTCCAACGGCCTCAGCTGGGACACCTCAGCACATAAAGAACATAGTCTCTTAGCCTTCTGCAGACTTAGCCTGGGCTTGTTCATGGCAGCTGGACTGTTCCATGAGAGTGGCTGGAAGCCTACAAGGTCTCTTGAGGCCTTGGTCAGAATTAGCACCTCCTCACTGCCAACATTACAAGGCCAGCTCAGATTTCAGAGCTGGAAGAGTAGACTCTACCTCTTCACATGAAAAACAGAAAAGTTGCATTGACAAAGGGCAGATATACAGGAAGGCAAAGAATGAGGCCATTTCAGCAAACAATCCACCACTGATCCTAAGAATCCCTTAAGATCCATCTGCCCCATGAAGCCTCGTTTCTTAAACACTGTGAGTGACCACATCCCACCATGCACTGGCCCACACTTGCAGTCTGTATCACACCTTCTCCCTTTTGATCATGTTATTTTGTTAGGCCAAAGAGTTTCAGGAGTTTTACTCCCATCTCTCCAACTAGATTGCAAACTTGTTAGAAAGCAGGGACCGTATTTTCAGTACTCCTCTGTTTTAACCCAGTTTGGGGCACATATTAAGTGCTCAATAAATGCTGGCTAATTATTCACAGACTGTTGTACCAATGTATCACATATTACCCCAACACTGTCGCAGAGAGATGGAATTCCAGGCATTAAAAACAGTAACATTTTAAAGCACTGCTTACAGAGTCATTAAAGGCATAGATACCCTCTCTTAGGACTTTAGAAAGTATTTTGTCCCTGATCAAAAATAAGCATCCGCTCTAAAAAGGTATTTTTAAAAAATGCCTTTACCCTAATCGCACATTTTCTCCTACGCCTCTCTGCTAGGTGGTGTTAGGGGTAATGCTTACGGATATCTCCTGTGCAGAGGTAGGCCTTCTTAAACAGTTCAGTACCAAGAATTGTTTGCATGTGTATTTCATTTCAGTTCATGTATTGAAACTCCATTTTCCAGGGCCCCCACACAGAAGTGATGTTACCTATTTTGCCCTTTTGAATGAGAGGAGAATGGTATTTCTAACATGATTAATACATACTTGAGAAAAGGGATGAATAACTTTTCAGTAAATGCTGTTCAGAAAAAGAACAGTTAGTTTGTCCACATCATTGCTGTAAAAAGGCAGAAAGAAAAAAGGCTCATTTTTGCAAACATCCTAAAACCAGTGGTTCTCAAAGTTTACTGTGCATCAAAATGCACAGATTGCGATTGCTGCCCACCCCCGCACTCCAAGTTTCTGATTCAGTACGTCTGGGGTAGAGACCCCAAAATCTGCATCTCTAAAAAGTTCCCAGGTGATACTGATGCTGCTTCTGGTGGAGAGACTGCACTTTGAGAACCAATGTCAAAAACCTGAGATTTATAAGTTTTGATATCCACAGCATAATAACCTGTAAAATGGGTAAACATACTTAGGCGGTATATTCAAACATTCAATATCCCTTCCATCGTGAGTCTTTCCTGTCCCAATTTTAATAAGGAAATATGGATTGCCTTTTTCGTTAATGACAACGGATGCTATTTAGCAGACTTATTAGGATGAGTTAAGGAGGCATGAGTAGTTACTTGTTAATATAATAGTAAAGGTGAGTCCTTCCTTGGGGCTTAGCTTGTCTCCATGGTCAGAGTTAGATATAAAAGGAAAACTAGGAATCAGAGCACTTGTCATCATGTTACCTAGGAATATTGTATCTACTCAAACAGGGAAAGAACAAATACAAAATTACGCAGGTAAATGTGAAATACTATTTTTACTAGTTTAGAAAAGTTGAAAAGGAAGTCCACAATTGACTCTTGAAAAGGTTTTCCCACCCTAGCACTTTATCCTTGATTAAATGCTTCTAGATGGTGGCTATTGAAGGGCAACCGAAAATCCATAGATGCACCGATACCTACTTCATCATCATTGACCAAGCTCACACAGAAAGAAGTGCACACCTCCAGCCATAAATCATGAAACGACTGTACTGCCGGTCTTGAGTCCTGAATGTGTGTCTCTGAAAGAAGCCTCACTGAGCAGCCTGTCTTAGAGCAGACACAGGGTCCAGGACAATTTAGACACAGCAAATTAACAAGCTGGGTTTGAGTGAAGAGCAAGTTAAAAGAACTGGTAAATGTGAACTCTTAAAGGCCACTGGGGGAAGCAGTGTGACAGAATGTCTGTCTGCTGAAGAGTAACTAGGAAGTTATGTAGATTCATGGAAGACCAGCTGCAATATGTGTCCTTAAGAACTGGGCCTAGTTTCTTGAGTCACAGACTGTGGGGTCCCTGGTCACCTCCATGCTCTCACCTACCCACCCATCCCATCTATCTATCCCTCCATCCATCCATTTGGTTTTAAAGCCAATATTATGTAACATAAGGAGGAAAGATGGAAGTCTTCTGCTCTGAAGAAACTCAGAATTTAGTACCACTAATTTGTACACTTGGTATGACATGAAATCCTGCAGATTTTATATATTTTAGTCCAGCTGGGAGAAAAATGAATAAAACTAAAAGGATTTTCTAATTGCTTTTTTGTGAATCATAATATCTTGGAACTTTGGGGAAAGTACAGAAGAGCAAAAGGTCTCATTTAGGTTTATTTTCTTAACCCACCAAAGCAACAGACTTTTCCGGTCAGTGAAGAGATGAACATTCTTCGAACATTTACACTGGGCAACATATATATAAAGTTTCAGGACATAATTGGCTGGGATCAGATTCCAATTCTGCTATTTACCAGCCCTGTAACCCTGGAAAAGTTATGAATTTTTGTGAGCCTGTTTCCTTACTTATTAGCATAGTCCTTGCTTTGTTTCACAGGACACTTGCAAGTATTAAAATAGTTTAGTATGGCTGGGTATGGTGGCTCATGCCTATAATCCCAGCACTTTGGGAGGCTGACGTGGGAGGATCACTTGAGGCCAGGAGTTCAAAACCAGCCTGAACAACACAGCGAGACCCTGTATCTGCAAAAATTTAAAAAATTAGCCGAGTATGGTGGCATGTGCCCGTAGTCGCAGCTACTTGGGAGGCTAAGGCAGGAAGATGGCTTGAGCCCAGGAATTTGAGATTGCAGTGAGCTATGATGATGCCATTGCACTCTAGCCCAGGCAATAGAATGAGACCCTGTCTATATATACATATATATAATTTAGTATATGTGAAAATAGCTTAGTATACATGAAAATTCTTTAGAAACACCAGTGTTACAAAAAAATGCAAACTGGATAAAGGATAGCTTACCTTCAAGATTCATCCAACCTGGCAATGAGAACATTTTGGAAATTGCCTTAAAGTTGATCTTATCATGTTTATTTAATGCCTTTGTTGCTGGAAGCTCACTGCTTCCTAGGGATGCTTATTCTGTTATTAGACATATCCATTTGAAAGTACTTTTCTATCTATAAGAGGCCATAAGATACTTATTAAAGACCTGGTCATAAAATGCAAATGGTGCTTCTATGCTGTGCACCATTATTATGTTACTATTTGTTTGGACTGAGTCAGCCCAGCCCTGACTGCTGGTCTGGGGCTGGCAATCTTGTCTCTTCCGTCATCTTTGCTATCTATTTGCATGAATTAATGATGTTTTAGGGGGTAGGAGGATTGGTTTGTTTTTGTTGTTGCCCGTGTGTGTGTGTGTGTGTGTGTGTGTGTCTATTTCTGAAGGAGAAAGAAGGAATCTGAGGAGAAACAGAGGAGGAAGAAAGGTGAAAAATGGAGGAAGGGATGGGATGTATTTCCCAGGCCAGCTCCTCATAACAAGGGCCCATCCTTACAGGAAGAGAGGCCACAAGTAAAGGCTGAAGGAACACTGAAGATGTGTCTTGAAGGAATGAAGGGGGAACCACAGAGTTGTGGAAAGTCACTGCACTTGTCAGAGAAGTGGGGGATCTGTGATCTCATGGCAGCACCCTTTAAAGAAGATAGAACTGAAGAATAGCCGATTTAGCTCCCACACAGGTGTAGTGGTGGGGGGAGGTGACTATGGCTAAGACTTTGCAGTTAACACCCATGTAAGCTAATGAGCTAGAAAATATAGGGATCCATGTTACTATGACCCCCTTGATACCCTGCTGGGAACATGAAGATGATGAATATTAATGTTAATAACTGATATGATAATAATATATCAACACTACAAAGTTAAAGGATTGTTAGCATCATCATTTTGCAAATTATTAAATCCAGTTATTGAAACCAAATACTATTCAATATTTTTTTCACTTTTACTTGAGCACAAGTTTCTTTCTTATGCCTTAGTAGTGAAGCTCTATCAGCAGATAACATATAAGCCATCCAACAGGAATAAGCTACTTAAGATCCTAAGACCATTACACATAAGTTACATATTTCCCCTAAAAATTGACTTGGAAATCTCATTGTACACTGGAACTTAGAAGCAATGAAAGTGCATTTTATTTATTTCTAAGGACACTTTATGGAGCTTATTGTTGCTATTTACAAATATGCCAAATTTGAATAAAAAAGGAGTTTGATGGTTAAGCTTGTTTATCTCTCTCCATGGTCAAAGTAAACAGCATTTCTGCTTTCTTTGTACTTATTCCAAAAGGATTCACTGGATATTTTTTAAAGTTTCTAAGAAATTTTCCTTAGGGATGAATAAAACCCAAAAATAAACTTTTGAAAAACGTATAGGAAATTAAATGGTCATATTTATGTTAGTTTTTTTCCCAACCTTTCACAGTAACATACACTATGGTTAAGTCAAAGAAGGAAGGAAGAATGGGCACATCATGAATCATGAGGCTCAAAGGTAGAATCCTGACACTCAATTTTTGAGAATTTGACAATTTCATGATTATTTCCCCATGGAAGCTGTCAACATCATCATTCCCTTGAAAGTAGTTGGCTATCAGTGGTACAGTCAGTCACACAGAGAGGAAATAAATAGATTTTTAGAACTCAGGTGGAATTGTAATCTACCTTACTTTGCTCATCCACATCCATAAAAATAAAACACTACCAATTTTGTCAGTTTTGTTTTCCTTTGGTTTTACAGATTCTTCTACTTTAGCGCAGTCCTCGCATTAGCAGTAGGATGCTTTGAACTCCTTGACATAAACATAATTCCATGAAAACCATAATTGCTGTACTTCATGCCAACTTGTATTCTGAAGTTTTCAGTGAACGTCTCAGTATGGAAGCAAGTTTGTTTCTAGGTCACAGAAGGCACTGAAGTGTAGGAGCCTGAAATAAAAGAGAACAAAATAAAAGAAATAATTACCTTCCTGTCCTACTGGTAAATTTCACATCAGTTTTTACTGTATTCATGAAAGAGTAGTAGAAATAAATATTTTATTATCCACTTTCTAACCCAGCATGTCATGTTAGAATGTCATAAACTTCCCCATTAGGTTATGCTTTGAATCCCAGAGAAATGCATCAAATGTTAGACTGGGAAAGAATCCTAGATATCTAGTCCAAAGCCCTTAGTTTTATGAATGATAAAAAGGTTCAGGAAAACAGATTGCCTTTCCCAGGGTCATAAAGCAGGTTGTTTTCAGAAGGAGGTTTAGAACTCAGGCATCTGCCTTCCCAATCCTGTGCCTTGTCCATGAGTCACAACAGTTGAACTGAAAACCCTGCATTAAACCTTTCTAAAAAGCTACTAGCCTAGATTCGCCTTTCGAAAACCGTTTCAGGAAGTGACAGGGTACATAATCTTAGCACCTTAGAAATGCCGAGTCCTCAGCAGCTAGGATGCTAAATTCTCCACAAAGTAAGTCTACCCTACTCTGAGTTAAGAAGTGTCAGCCCCTAAGGCAGCATTCAGTAGCCCCTCCTGCCGTTTTTTCCCTAGAACACTGTTCTTCCCAAAATTGTTTTTGTTTATTGGGTGTGTCATTTTTCCATAGCTATGATCTTCCCTAGGCCCAAATTGGGACATGAAAGTTAAAGGCTTTTTTTTTTTTTTAAATCTTTTCCTAGAATGCATCAGAAGACATTTGTTCCAAAGTTCCAGGGCAACTCCACAAGGACCCCCCCAAAATTATTAGATACAAATATAGAGATACAGATGACATGGATGATACACAGATACAGACATCTCCTAAGGCTTAAAGTCTAAATGAAATTATGATGCCTGCTGCAAAATAAGAATAAAGAAATCTATTAAGCTATTTATTTTATGGTAAAGGGCACTTCTCTAGGCGATAAGACCAAAGAAGATATGATAACAGATACTACAAATAGCTGAATCTCTAAAATGAGACTAATGTGCCTTTTGACTCCAGGTCCTAAAGATAGAGTTCTCATTTGGGGTCCCCTCCCCAGTGCACTGGAACATGAGTCTTAAGCCTTCTCCCCTGTTCACAGGCCACATGAGTCTTCCTTGTAATCTAATCTATATTAGAGGAAATATATTATGAGCGACAGTACAGCATTTGACACAACTCTACAGCCAGATTTCCTTGGTTCACATTCCAGCTTCAACCCTTACTAGCTACATAGCCTTAAACAAATTATTTAACCTTTTCATGCAAAAGTTTCATTACCTGTAAAATAATAACTACCTCTCAAGGTTAAATTAATTAGGTTAATGTGCATAATGCATTTAAAATAGTGCACATAGCAGGTGGTATATGAATTACTGTAATTTTATTCTCCTTGAGCACAGTGATGACTGTCTTAGAGTTACTCTTTGGTATGTGTAAGACAAAGGCAATTAAACATTTGAATGTATGAAGCAAGAAATGAAGATCATGTTAAAGACTAAACACACAAACACACACACAGATTTTAGTATTGGAAACAAGTCATTGCCAATAGACTAAGCCCTAAACATTGATTCTTCATGGGAGGAACCTGCTAACTTCCTATCCTCATGCTCTGAGCATACCATCCCCAACGGGCCTGTTTAACAGTCAGCAAAATAACCTTACTGCATAATTTCTCCCAGCGTAATCGGCTTACTGAACAGTCTGACTTTAGTGGGAAATGGCTTTAATTTTTTCCCATCACTGCTTTTAAGTATGCCCTGTTGGATTTCCACCTCTTGGTCCTTGTTTCAGGCAGAGCCCTTAGGCTCCGGATTATTTCAGGTAGGTGAAGAAGCCCCAAGTCATTAATGAGGGTGCCCATGCAGGGACTGACAAGGTCCAGTCTAAATCAAAGTTGAATTTCATATGCAAGTCAAAGCTTCTCTCCTACCACCTCAACTCGGGCTGCAGTGAGAGGGAAGAGAACGTCCTGTTCTTTCCCCTTTCGTTCCCATCTCTTCCCTTCCCTCTTCTGGCTTTTCCAGGGTCAAGGCTGAAGAAGAGAAGATTAAAGGAAAGGTGTGGGGTTTTGCTGGCTTAAATTACTCTGCATTTTAGTTCTCCCTTGATTCACACTGCCTGGCCATCAGTGACCTTTGTTGATCAGACATCCTAACACAGGCACTTTCGTGAGATACCTGGCAAGTTTCTTTAGGAGGATTCCAAGCTTGTTCCTGTAGAGTTCCCAGACAAAGGCGATCCTCTGTTGGCTTACCTCTTGAAATTCTGCCTTACCTATCACCGGTGATTCATCTCCCCTATCCCAGCCCCCACGTCAACCTATTACTACAGTGTTCCTCGCCTCAGCAAGCCACCTGGGGGGAAAGGTGCTCTGAGGGTAGCCTGTACCTTTCACAGCATTCTCTTAGCCGTGGGAAACTCAAACATCCTTCCCATGCCAAATGATAGAAGGGCGGCCTACTTCTCTGATGCCCTCTTAATTTGACGGCATTACAGCTGCTCCAGCTGCCCTCCTGCCTTCAGAAGTGAGCGCACGTTCATGGACAGAGAAAACATCAAGGAGCACTTGGGCACTTGCTCAAGATCTTTCTCATCCACCATTCTATACTCTTCTGGCAGCCCCAGGGGAGGCACAAGGGCTTCCATACTTCAGCAAGTCTCTAGCTGGGGATGGGAATGCCAGTTCCCTCTTATTCTGCATACGCTCATTATCTCCTCTACATACGCTCGTTATTTCCCTGCAGTCCCCTTGGTTAGCTTACGGAAAGTGTTAGAAGAGGCACCCTTTTCCTTTACCTGAAGGGAGGGGGAAATGCCACAGCCCTCCCGAGTAAGCCAAGGGCTCATTACCTGTACGCCTTCCTGCAACCCCACCAAAATTTCTTCCCTCTGTCCAGGCTGGGGGTGAGTCACAAGGTGAGGGAATAAAAGGGTGAAGATCCCAGGACAAGCCTGGCCACATATTAGTGAGTCCACAAAGGACCCCACTGCTTATATAATCTTGTGCCAGGCGTGGAATTCGGGTAACCTCACAAAATCAGCAAGGAAGCTATTTGAAATGTTCTGTGACATGAAAGGGGAGGAGAGCAATTCTTTACAGAAATGAGTAATGCCATAGGAAAGACGAACCAAAAACTGATTCTGGTAATTGGGATTGAGAACGTCTGTATACCTCACTTTTATCTGTGAGAAAATTCAGTCTACTAAAAACAAATATTTGGGAAAATACCAAAGCATTACATTACTTTCTCTTGATATTCAAGATGCAGATGCCATGCAAAACTGGTTAAAATTGAGTTTCATGGACTGAGCTTCCTTTGCTGTGTTATTATGAGCGTCCATTTATGCTCATGGTTGTTCTGGAATTTTAGAAAATGATCAATTCTTTAAATAGTTATTTTTCTCTTCATTAAGTTCATATATAATTCTTGGGTTTGTTCCTCTGCTCTGAGGCAAAAGTTCTTAGTTATTAAGCATTTTAATTTAAAGTTTATAATTTTACCATTTCAACTTTGTTCTTCTCTAATTGTGAAATTTCAAAACACTCATTATTTATAGTTTTTGTTAGGTTGACAAGATATCAAAATGATGTACAGGCAGTTTCTGATTTATATGAGCTCAACACATGCGATATTGATCAACAGATAGATGTTCAGCCAGTTGTTGAGCCAGAATGTCACATAACCAAAGAACTCTCCTTCCTTCCCACTGCCTTCTGAGATTCTACTCTCCCTAGCTCTCCAACTACCTAGAAATGCTTCTAACTACAATTTTATTCTCTTCTAACTTAGGAACTAGATCAAATCAGATGAGGAATGGGTTCTGGATACCATAGGATTTTCTGCCAACAGGTATTAAAAGAAGAGAGGTAAATTTCCACTGCTATAATCTATCCTTTCCCAATAGCAAGACTCTCTGCCCTCAAAGAGCATCTCTCTTTCTGATCCCATCTCCTCATCAATCCTTTTAATTTCCATTACAAAAATGTGGTCACAAATATTCCTGGCTGCCCAATATGAAGGCATATTTGAATTTTTCTTCATGGAAATATTGGTTTAGTTCAATGCTGTTGTAGCAACCAGGGATGAAAGGGTTATTAGAGGGTTGGCATTGTAGATCCAACCCTTGCAATTGTTTCCATAGGAGATTGTGTCCAGAGTTCCAAACAAAGGACATGAGACACCAAGTTACAGATAATCTAAGTTCTTTACAAATAACAGAAAGATCAAAGAAGAAAAAGCTTCTTATAAAGTTCAAATTTTTCAAATGAGCAATATTGCCATAGTGCCTCATCCAAAAGTATTTTCAGAATCTTCTATTTTATATAAGGCACCAAACTTCCCCTTGAAATTAATTCGTCGTCCAAATGAAGAACAAGATCTTCCTTATGATCTGATATGATCATAACTTCTCCGAAGTTATCTGTTCTTAACATCTTTAACTTTTCCCATGGTCTTAGTACATTTGGGCTGCTATAACAAAATATCTTAGACTGGGTAGCTTATAAACCACAGAAATTTATTTTGCATGGTTCTGGAGGCTGGGAAGTCCAAGATCAAGACACTTGCAGATTTGAAGTCTTATGAAGGCCTGTTCTCTGCTTCAAAGATGGCACCTCTGTGTGTCCATGCATGGCCAAAGGGGCAAATAGGCTCCCTTGAACCTCTTTTATAAGGGCACTAATCCCATTCATGAGGGTGGAGTCCTCATGACCTCATCACCTCCTAAATGCCCCACCTCTTAATACCTTCACCTTGGGAGTTAGGTTTCAATATATAAATTTTGGGGTGACACACATATTTAGATCATAACACTCAACTACCTAATGTTGCATTTTTTTGGTGAATATTTCTGCCTCAAACATCAAAATTCTGGTCCTTAGCTAGTTGATAGTAGAACCCCCCTTCTTTTGTCTCTATCCTCAATGCAGCAACACATAGTTATGGACAACCCTTTTAAGGGCTAATATTACCTGGATATTCTCACTGTTCTACTCATTCACCAGGAGTTTGGCTGTGTAAGATGTAAGCCATGCTTGAAACTGCCCTGGAGATCTAAGAGCAAAGAGCTTAGTTTCAGTATCCATGATCTCATCTAATATTTGGGAGGAATGTTAGAGGTTCTTTGAGGTTTTCACCAGTGGTTAGAAATTTCTGGAGGTCAAAAACTCTAGAACTGAGAACGATTTTAAAAATTGTTTTGTTTCTTATCAAAATGATGCATGCACATAGTTCAAGAGTAAGCTACCCTGTAAAATTTGTTAATACAAACAGAAATCTCAGGACACTTTCCATTTCTCCATCCATAAAGTGATCACTTTCAACTCTTAGCTGACTCTTGGTATGGACCCCAAGGACATGCTTGTACTGCTATTTCTAGATTTTTTCCAATTTTAGGTATTATCTATTAACAATGAAAGGTAACAATTTAACTATTTTTCTCCTCCTAGCTCCCAAATATATGCTCGCTCTCCATACCCCATCCCTTCCCAGCACATGAAATCAAAATTTTTATTAGATATTCAGTATTTATATTATCATACCTATGTAATTCAGAAATGAGCTATGTAATAAATTATTATTAAAATTTCTTCCCTGTCCAATACTTTATTTATCCTGGAACTAATAATTGTTTTGAGTTTTTCTCTCATTTGCTCAACTTTCTGTGTATGTAAGTCAACCTCAAATTCTTCCCTATTTGTCTAAATACCTCCTCAATACATTTCTTTACCTTAGCTAATCTATCAACTTTGTCTTCTGGAAGACATCTCTCCCTGAAATTCTGACCTCCTTTAACCTCCACTGATTACCCTTTATGCCTGATAGTTGTCGTCCTAAGATTTCCTTTCACCATCGAGCAAGAGGAATTTGCTCCGCTCCTGAGTTGAATCTCCTGTTCCCTAGATACAATGTCTCTCTGTCTTTCTCTCTCTCTCTCTCTTTGGTTCACAAACTTGTTTTAATGGAATACATCTGCAATAGTCTCCCAAAAAAGGGTATATGAGAGTAAATGCTTTGAGACAGTCCTTACACGTCATTGACAGCTTGACTGAGTATATATTTCTAGATTGGAAATTATTTTCCCTTAGGATATAGTAGATATTGCTGTACTGTTTTATAGTTTCAATATTGTTTTTATGAAATCTGAGGCCAGTAATTTCTTTTCCTTTTTATGTAACTTGGTTTTTCCCCACCCTGGAAGCTTGTAAGATCTTCTCTTTATCCCCAGTGTTCTAAAATACTATGATGAGTCTCGGTGTAGATCAATTTTCAATGACTTTGCAGCATCCCGTCATTCTAGAAAATTATATCCTTCTGTTTTAGGGAATGACTTTGAATTATTTTGTTGGTGAATTCCTCCCCTTCACTCCTCTGACATCTCTCTCTGAAACTCCTTAACTTTGGACTGGTCTTCTGATTTTCTTACTTTTTCTCTCATAGTTTCCATTTCTGTTGTTCATTTTGGTTTAGTTTGGGTTTACAATACCTACCAGAAGAAATTCCTTTAATTTTATGTCTCAGATCTTTTTTTGAGTATTTTCTTTTTTCTACGATTTTTTTTAATTTCCAAGTTCATTTCTAGATATTCATTTTGCAACATCCTCTTCTTTATACATAAATTTTTTCCTTATCTTTCTGCAGATATTAATGATAGGTTTTTTTAAATGTTCTTCCCACCAAATTGCACTTTTCCCTTTTAGTTGCTATCTTTCATGTAGAAGATTTCCTCAGCTATCTGGTAATTCTTGGTTGTCTTCTCATATTTAATAAAGGGAGCTAAAAAGTTGATGGAAGCTATTAAGCTCAAGGGCAGAGCTTTTTGTAGCAAGAGTTTCACAGTTAGGAGAACTGGGTAGGCCATTTATTTGAAACCTTCAAAGTCACTCTGTTTAGGTCTTTTCCTCTTGGACTGGTCAGATTCCATAGAGAAGATTCTTCTGTCTCCTGCACAGAAGGAAAGTTCTACCCACCATTGTTTCTTGAGCCCATGAAGGAAGCGGGCTAGGAGCCTTAGCATTCACTGGGCACATATACCCTGAACACCCTGTTTTCAGTAAATGCCTCTATTCTCAGTTATGCCAGATGTCCCCATTCCAGAGGCCCCCTGTTTTACCCTTTCCAAGGAATAAACCTCCAGTTTTATGTCAGGGTGGAGACGAGCATTCGTATAGGATTGTGGAGCAGGCGAGGGGGATCTAGGTGTCTGCTTCCAAAACAGGTCTCAAACAGTTCTCTTATTGACCTTCACTCTTTCACCCCCGATACTTGGTGCTGATAGCTCCTGAGTCTTTTGCAACATTACTTTAGTTGGTCTTTGACTTTATTCATTGCCGGTCTAAGATTTGGCATTCTCAGGTAATTTACTGCTTGTCCATCTCGTTCACGGTTTCAAAATTTTATCGTTGGCATTTCCCCATTCTTGTGGGTTTGTACCTTTTAAAAAAACATCCCTCTATACAGTTTTCTTTGGTATCAGGAATGAATAAAATTAGATTTATACCATTTTAATCTGGAATTTAACCTAGGACTTAAGAATGGAAACTGACCTGCTCCATAGCTGGAAAATCTGTGGACCTACTACTTTTTTCCAACTTTATTGAGGTCTAATTGAAGTACTTGAAATTGCACATATTTAAGGTATGTAATTTGACATATGTATATACACATCATCGTGATAAAAATAGCAGACATTTCCGTCACCCCTAGAAGTTTCTTTGTGCCTGTTTATAATCCATCCATTCCTTCACCTCTTCCCCAATCACTGACCTTCTTTCTGTCACTACATATTAATTTACATTTTCTAAAATATTACTAAAATGAAGTCATACAGTATATGCCCTGGTTTTGCCTGGCTTCTTTTATTTAGCATAATTATTTTGAGATTCATATATGTTGTTCTCTGTTCAATAGTTCATTACTTTTTATTGTGGAGTAGTTTTCTGTTGCATGGATATATCACAAATTGTTTATCCATGCATCCATGGGGGGACATGTGGATTGTTTCCAGTTTGAAGATGTTACAAGTAAAGCTCTATAAACATTTGTATCTTGTCCTTAGGTGAAGATATATTTTCCTCCCCTTGAGTAAATGCCCAGGAGTAGTGGAATGGCTGGGTGATGTAGTAAGTATAAAACTTTTAAAGAAACTACCAAACTGTTGTTTCCCAAAGTAGTCATACAATTTTACGTTCTATCTAGTATTATACTGAGGTTGAGTTTCTTCCACATTCTTGCCAACATTTGGAATGCTCCATTTTTACATTTTTGGCCATTTTAGTACATGTGTATGTCAGTGCATTTCATGTGGTTATAATTGATATTTCCCCAATGACTTTTTTAATGTGCTTATCTGCCATCCATATATTAATATCTTCTCTGGACAAGTGTCTATTCATATCTTTTGCCCATTTTCTTAGTTTACTGTACTACTGAGTTGTGAGAGTACCCTACATATTCTAGATATAAGTCACTTTTTTTTTTTTTTTTTTTTACTTTTTTGATACATGTGTTGTGAATAGTTTCTCTCAGTCTGTGGCTGGCCTTTATATTTTATTAGTGGTGTCTTTCATAAGGCAATTTATTTTACTTTGATAAAATCTAATTGTCAATTCTTTCTGTTTCATTTATCTTTTGTTTTAAAAAAAATTTTCCGTATCTCAGGTTTGCAAAGATATGTTCCTATATTTTCTTCTAGAAGTTTTATAGTCTTAGACTTTAAAGCTATGATCGATTTTAATTTAATTTTTATATGTAGTGTGAGGTGATGGTAGATGTTCATTTTGTTTCCATACAAATATTTAGTTGATCTTGAATCATCTTTTGAAAAGACTTTTAATTCCCCATTGTATTGCCTTATCACCTGTGTCAAAATTCAGTTGACCAAGTACATGTGGATCTATTTTCTGGACTCTATTTGGTCTAATCTATATGTATGTTCTTTCACCAAAACCCTACTGTCTTGATTACTGAAGCTTTATTATAAGTATTAAAATCAGGTAAGACAAGTCTCCTAATTCCATTCTTATTTTTAAAAATTTCTTTGCTAATGTAACTTCACATCAACTTCACAATCAGCTTGTCAATTTCTACAGAATTATCTGCTGAAATTTTCATTAGGATCACATTCAATCTATAGACCAACTTGGGTAGAATTGCCATCTTAACAATATCAAGTCTTCTAATCCATAATCATTTACTTAAGATCTCCTTTATTTTTTTCTTAACAATGTCTTATAGTTTTCAATGTAGTGTTTGGGATTTTTTTGTTAAATTTATTCATAAATATTTTATATTTTTGGTGCTCTTATAAATTGGATTTTTAAAATTTTTCCTTTCCAATTGTTGCTGCTTTTATATAAGGAAATAATTGATTCTTTTATATTAACCTTATTTTCTGTGCTGTTACTAAATCCATTTATTAGTTCTCATAGTTGATTTGGAGATTCTTGCTTGTTTCCTATGGGAACAGTCTATAAAAGGGAACAATTTTACTTCTCCTTTATGATTTTTTCCCCTCTCTTATTGTAATGATTAGGACCCTCAAAACAACCATTCATGAATGAAACCGTCATTCAACCTACTTTACCTCCCTTCTTTCTTATCCCTTGGAAAAGCAGCAGCATTGTTTGGAAGAAAGACCTTGACTTTGAAACAGATGGACTTGGATTCTAATCTGAGCTCTGCCTCCTACTGTGTCTGTGCGATTCTGACTGTGTGATCGTCGATCTGTTACTGAAAACCATGAGTCTTTCCCTCATCATTAAAATAGAAGTATTATCTGTTTCATAGACAGGTATGAGGATTAAATGAAATAAGTCACCTAACACATAACGGATAGGAATAACCGTTCATTCTCCATCCACCTTTATAAATAATCCCGCTTAAGGGCCAAATCACAAACCGAGTTCTGCATACCAGACTTCATTAAAAATCACTTAAAACAAAAGTTCAGTTTTTAAACATGGCCATTGTTTGAACTCTGCACATTGTGCTCTCAGCTAGTTTCTGTTTTCAGTTTCCTTGGATCTGTTCTGATCTTAACATATGTAAGAGTCGTGTGGCTACATAGTCAAGATAGGTGGGGTTTTTTTTGTTTTGTTTTGTTTTGTTTTTTTATTATTCCAGGGTATTGTGAGGGTAGGTGTTTTTAAAATATTTGTGCATTTTTTCCTAATCAAACTAACAGATATTTCAGGGATATGTATTATGTACCAGTTTATAAACCTCAAAAAGTGTTGATAAGTATATCTCATTTTTTAATCCAAAATAGTGTTATCTAGGTTATACTATACTACTTTTCACTATTTCCAAAACTGAAATTTATCCTCAAAGAATGAACATTTGCTTCTATTGAGTGCATTCTAACAAAGGTGATAAGCTGTGTAGTTGGGTGGAAAGAATAATGAAAAGTAAATCAGAAGAACTGGCTTCAAAATCTGACATGCTATTACCAACCACATGACCTTAGGAAAGTCATGTAACCTTACTGTGCATGTGTTTTCTTCTACCAAATGGTGATGCAGTCATTGGCCTGTTAACTTTTTAGAGCTTCTGGGAATAAATGCTCCATGTAACAAAATATAAAAGTCATGGTTTTGGGATGATTCAAGCACATTACATTTACTGTGTACTTTATTATTATTACATTGCAATATAATGCAATAATTACACAACTCACTATAGGTTGGGGTCCCCTGCTCTAAATGTAGATTCTGAAAGCAATACCAAAAAAAAAAAATAGATTGTGTGTTGATAATATTTTGAATCACGCTGGTATCACTGAAGTTCTTGGGAGGAAATAGAGTGGTAGTTATGAGTGTGAGCTTTGCTATCAGATTGGCCTGAGTGAGAATGTGTTCACCACTAGGTAGCTATGTTGATCAAGTTTCCCCAAGCCTCAGTACTCAACATTGTACAATATTGGGATATTACTGAATACCTATATCATAGCATTGCTCTTTGTCACATTGCCTGGCCATAATAAGTGCTTAACAAAAGTTCCTTTCCTGATCAAGTATATATTCTCCTAGATAATTTTTAAAAATTAGACTGTACAAGTCATTAGTGCTGTCATGAGATACTTCTAGTTTCCCTTCCAGGAAAAGAGTGAGATCACAATTTCCCTGCCCCACTAAGAGTTATATGTACCCATGTGATTTAATCTGACCGATGAAATGTGAGTGGGAAATGGCATGTGTCATTTCCAGGTGGAAGCTTTAAGAGTCAGCATGCATTTCAAATACCATCCCTGTTCCCTGCCAGAACAATGGCAGATCCAGCTAGTGGCCGCTCTCTAGTGGCCTGGTTCCTAGAGTTAGAAAAACACCACTCAACATGTGATATACATATGGCCTGGCCAAGAAATAAATCCTTATTGTTTTAAGCAACTATGTATTTGGGGTTCATTTGTAACTAGTCCCACCTGACCTAAAGAGGAACAAATCGTCATATAGGTAAGATAGTTTGAAAAAGTTTCATGCAGTGGCAGGAGGATGGTTTGAGGTCAGGAGTTCGAGAGCAGTCAGAGCAAGAGTGAGTCTCCATCTCTACAAAAAAAAAAAAATACAAAAATTAGCCGGGCGTGGTGGTGTGCACCTGTAGCCCCAGCTACTCAGGAGGCTGAGGCAGGAGGATCACTTGAGTCCAAGTTTTTGAGGTTGCTGTGAGCTAGGCTGACACCACGGCACTCTAGCCCACTGAGGTGACAGAGCAAGACCCGGTCTCAAAAAATAAAAAAGTTTGATTATTTTATAGTAGCCTTTAATAATAATAGCTGATAAATGTTGAGTGCTCACCATTTTCCAAGAACTGCTTGCTACATGCTTTCCACGTGTTAATTCATTCATTTTCACAATAACTCAGTGATATACTTGCAGTATCCTTATCCCTACTTCAGAGGGACAGAAATGCTAAGCATTGCCCAAGATCATGTAGCCACAATAGAGTAGAAGCAAGTTTCAAACCAGCCCATCTGACTCTTGAGGCTGGACTATTAACTTCGTTACGTTATCTCCTGCAGTGGGTGCTGTAGAGCACCTCCCAGATCCCTGCTTCAGGATGGAGGCTCCTCATTTCACCCGCTGCCAGAAGCACTGGTTGCCAATGGGTCAGAGCTTAGTCCCTCCTTGGCAATCAGCCTCAGGCAACAAGAGCTACCTCACCCAAGGTGAGCCCCCTCCCTGAGGAGTTGGCAGAGATTCTGGTACAAAAACTACATCACAGTTCACCTTTTCCCTTTGTCCTTTCTTATTTTTCCTGATTCTGTTCCCAAAATCATTGCCCAATATGCTTTCTTCATATGAAGCTCAGAGTCTCAGAGAATGTTTCCCAAGGACCCAGAACAACAGTACCTGCCTATTTATTCCTTTGTGTGTACTGAAACATACACAGACTAGGTATGAACTCAGTGCACAGTTAATTACCAAAATGACTATCAGAGACCAGGTGAGTTCAGAGAACGTAAGGATCACTGGACTGTCTAGAGCAGGTTTGGAAAGATGAACCCTCTCTCACAAGTTAATGGAGACACAGTATTCTGCTTTCTCAGTTGAATTCAGTACACTTCATTTCTCATAAATGTCATCTAGTTGTATAGATCCAGAAAAAAGTCAAAGAACCACATATTTTGTATATAACAAATGATAGCTGGCCTTTTTGATGACGTGTGTTCATACTTGTAAGTAGAAATGGGAACTCTTCATCTCTTTCATGAAGACGGATGTCTCAAGACACAGAAAGCCATGTATCTTTATTTTAGCAAATACCGTATATCTCCTTTTTTTACTAGTGTATAAAAATGCTATTGAAAACTGATGTCTTAAGTTGATTTCTAAGAAATGTTGAGTATAACCTAAACTTTAATTCCTAACCTATCAGCTCTCTCTTGAACATCTTAACTTAATTGACACCTAATTCTAATAAAAGCTAGCCACTCAAGTATTAGTTCTGATGTATTTCTTTTACCATAATTATTTCTCACAATTTAAATTCTATCCCAATTATCAGTTGTCTATGTTTCCTCAAAGGACAAATAGATTGTAAAATTTGAAATAAATAAGAGGAATCATAGAGACATTAACAAAATAGACCAAATTATAAAACTAAAATAATCTAAATGACTCCGTGGAATTTAAAATAAACATTACTACCTATTTTACCTTGATATACCTAAATTTTCCATTCTGCTTACGTATCTTCACCATATAATCATATAAATTAATGGCCAATGTTATATAGAGTTCAGGAAAAGTTAGATTATGTTTTCTTCTTTATGGTATTTATTTTTATTCTTTGCCTAACCAAAGAAGCTTGAATTCAGCAATAAGAACTTAAAATTGAATAGCGTATATAGTCCATAGAATTTTAAAAGAGCTTAAGTCAGTATGGAGCTTGCATTTATAAAACAGGTAACAAAGCCATTTGTTACCATCATTTCAAAATAAATAAGAATTATATTCCTTATTGGCTGCCTTAATTTCATTGAATGTACATTAAATTATGTTAATGCTTCCATTGGTACATATTTTTGCATTCATATTACTACCCACTGAGCAATTACTTTATTTTCACAGAATTACAGATAGGAATAGGAAAATATGCATCTTGTAAATTACAGCAGTATTTGAAAGAAACCCCTTGAAGAAACCAAGAAAAGAACAGCCAAAAGAGTGGAAATGTTAAGTTATAGGATATTTTCAGAGTAATGTAATCTTTGAAAAAATTGCAAGTGCCCGAAACAATTCAAGCTAATCAAAGAATTACCATAATAGCGGTTCTTATGAGGTTTGGTTCGTGTCTAGAAAAGAACTATCTAAAATTAGTGTATCAGTTATTTACAGGTAAACAGTTGCTTTTTCTCCAGCGTAAGGGTGTTTAAAAACAATTTGTTTACTGAAAAAATTTATAGACCTCTCCCACCAGCAATCTTATTTTATGTATTAACTTAGCCATATTAAAGCAAAGTTTGGCACTAACCTTATTTTGAGGTTTATAAACTCTTTTTGCAGAAGCAACTTATTCCACACCCAGGTGCTATGCCTTCGATTCAGCTAAGCCACAATTCAGTACTTTTTTGGTATCAATCGCTAGACTTCTACTTCATCCTGGTTATGTGAAAGACATACATTGTGCATTTCTATTCAGTTAATGCTTCTATCAAAATCACTTTTGTCATTAAAATGCTTAAGTATCATATAAAAATATTTAATTTAAAATGAGATTTTAAAAGACTATTTACATACAATAAAGTTTTTTCCTCATTACATTTTATAACTTATGAATACTTACTTCTCTCTGCATCCTTGCCAGCATCTACTGGTTTTTGAACTTTTTAACAAAAGCCATTCTAACTGGGATAAGGTGATATCTCACTGTGGTTTTAATTTGCATTTGCCTGATGATTAGTGACATTGAGCATTTTTTCATATGTTCATTGGCCATTTGTCTTTCTCCTTTTGAGAAGCTTCTGTTCGTGTCTTTTGTTTACTTTTTAATGGGGTTGTTTGTATTTTTCTTGCTGATTTGCTTAAGTTCTTTGAAAATTCTGGCTATTAGCCCTTTATGAGAAGTTTGATTAAACTAAAAATCTGCTGCACAGCTAAGGAAACAATCAACAGAGCAAATAGACAACCTGCTTAATTTTTTATCACTGCTCACTGTTGGCCTTCTGTAGCTGCTGTTCCCTCTCCTTACTATTTTGCCCCACCGTGGCCATCATCTCCTCCCCCATTACCCAAATTAAAACCAACACAAGGATATTATGTATAATTGATTTAACTGAAGATTTAATGACAAGAGGATAATTATCACAAAAGAATAGTGAACAACTTCAAATTTATGTCAGACATTTCTGTTTCCAAAAATTCACCTCCATTCCTGACCACAGAAAATCCCTTATTAACCGATCCATTCTTAGGCTTTGCTTCTATTATACTAGGATTATCCTCATGAGAACTTTATTCTCTTTCCTCCCCCCGCCCCAGGTCCATTGACAACCAAAAAAAGAGCAAGCATTTGCAAAATGTGCTTTTCTTTAAATTATTAAAGATCAAATTCTTAGGACTCCATCCTCTGTCAATTTTTGCAAATTAGTAGAGGGTGCAAAGTAGTGGGCTCATACAACATTAAAATTTATTTTCTTTTCTGTTCTAACAAATGCAGGTTATATGGACTCTTTTTCTTATTAGTATAAAGGAATGTTTGAGATTTGGGGAGCAACTCTCCATACAAACATGTATGCATATACACATGCACACAAGAAGTATCCTAAAGTGGAAAAAAGTCTTCTTTCTGGAGGAAAAAGCACAGGATTTGGGAAAAGATAGATTTGGGTTCAAGCCCTGACTTTGTCACTTGTTAGCTACATGGCCTTGTTTAAACTGTTACAGTAATTGAACCACAGGGCTAATAGTACCTCCCTCACTCTGTTGTTTTGAGGATTATAAGAGACTGTGTATGCTAAGTCACTTTCCTAAAGAGTTTGAATAATAACTAGTTGTCCCTTCTTTTTTCCTGGAGAAAACCAGAAAACCTACAGATGCTTTTAATTCCTATCACTACTCATTTTTTCCATGGCTGTAGTGACATTTAATCTGACAATATCTAAGGAAGCACCTACAGCTTTCAGGAGAAGAAATATTAAATATTTGGCACATTTGTGTTATTTTCAAAATGGTCTTCCTTTCTTCTTTATATTTATTTTTTCAAAAAGCTCCTTTGATCAAGCCCATTATAAAATAGCATTAGAATCTTTGTAAAAGTAAACCTCGCTTTTGAAAACATAATGTGTGATTTCATGGATATCAATTTCAAAAAACCTGAAATTCACAAATATACATAAATATGAATATAAACATTTCTGCAATGTATGGTCACCAAACCAGAACCTATTTGTGGTATTCATTTATGCCAACCTATCACATCCCACCAGTCAAATATGAATTGAGGCATGCCTCTGAAACACCCACAGAAAGGATACTGCTGACACCTCATGGCCCCAAAGGCAATGCAGTGAAGCTGAAAAGACCTATTGGCTTGGTTCTGAGCTGTGCTTTGCCAAGAGAAGCTGTTGTAGAGGTTGCTTTTGTAGACTTTTCAAAGCCCTCACACTATGTCTTGGCCAGAAATTATCTAAATGTGCCAGTTGGAATGGTCCAAAAATTCCAGAAAATTCAGTAAATTAAATACAAACTCTAAAGGGTTCACAGATGTTTCATATCAAATATAAAAGAGGTGTGGTTGATATTAATATTTTTAGTTGGACAAATAATTCTATTTAAAATTTCAATGGGAAGCTGATTATGTAAATAATAATACAGGCACACAAGGAATATTTTGCAGCAATTAAAAGAAAATGGAACTAGAAAAGCTAATAGAGAAAAATCTTCAAGATATGTTAATGAAACAAAGCAAGCACAAAACAGTGGGTTCCAAAAGTTAGAGTGAAAGGAAGAATTTTATTTTTTTATTTTTTTTAATTTCAAAGTATTACAGGTACAAATAATTTTGGTTACATGAATTGTTTTTATAATGCTTGGTTCCCAAGAGTTAGGTAGGTTTTCACCCATCCTCTCTTTTCTTCTCTCCCCTGGTTGATTTCCATTCAGTTTTACTTCCCTCTATGCACATGTGGGCTCATCGGTTAGTTCCAATTTAGCAGTGAGTACATGTGGTGTTCGTTTTTCCATTCTTTAGATACTTCATTTAGGGTAATGGTCTCCAGTTCCATTCAAATTGTTGCAAAAGGTATTAAGTCATCCTTCTTTATGGCTGAGTAGTATTCCATGGGGTACATACATCACATTTTGTTGATCCACTCATTAATTGATGGGAATTTGGTTTGATTCCACATCTTTGCACCGCTCATGAATTGAAGGGAATTTGGTTTGATTCCACATCTTTGCAATTGCGAATTGCGCTGCTATAGACATTTGAGTGCAGAGAAGAATTTTATAACATTTGAAATTTTACCTTGTGCCAGTATTTTAAAATAAAATTAAAATTTGTTAGAACTGAACTATTATAGTTACAGATATTGTCACATCATAAAACAAATGGGATCTTTCATACTATAAATTAACAGTAATGAGAGGTTAGACAGTTTGCGAAAACTGTTGATTAATACTCAAAAAGAACCTGTACATTATCAAAAGGTTGGACCCTCTTAGAACAGACAAAAAAAAGGAAAGAAATCTTAAGAGTTTATATTTAAATAACATAATTCTCATAATTATCACCAGTCAAACTACCCATGAGCAAATTAAAATTTGTGCCTTAATTTATATGTTCAATATTTTTCCGGAATGAAAATCTTCAGTGTTTTCACTGTTTTCATAATGCAAACCAACTTTTCATGATAGTCTAAAAACAGTTCAAAATATTCTACTTTTTCTTCTGCAAATTGAGGAGAAAGATCTATTCTCTTACCACTAGAAACAGTGGACAATTATCAGTAAAAAGCTACAAGTTCTTTAGAAAAGATGATTAACCTGAAACAATTATAAGTCAAGATAATGTGATAGTTGATGGTAGAAAGCTTCAAAATTTCTATGATCATTGTCATAATCTCCTTTAGGTCATACCCTTCATTCATTTATTCATTCATTAATGTTCAACAAAAAGTGAACAGAGTAACTGACCTCTAGCAAGAGAGAAAATAAACACCTATCTAAACAAATGCCAGAGCGAGAGATGAATAATATAAAAAAGTTAAAAAGATTAAGAGAATTGCGTCTACTTCTAGCCAAGAAGGGACTAGACTTACCCTCCAACCTGAAAGAACAAGAAAACGAAACAAAACAGAATAGGTATAATAGTCGTTTTCAAGATACCATGAAAGACAGGGATGTCAGAGAAACACGAAACAAAGTAGGCAAGCCATGTTGAGTGTTCCAGACAGATTGCCCTGAGAGAATTTCTAGACCACAGACTAGAGTGGAAGAACCCATGCAAAGCCTGGTGGACCTCCTGAGCAGATATGGAGCTGAGAATCTTAGGATACTAAGGTGGCCAGAGTTTGCAGGAAAGAAAACTGGAGAAGAAAATGTTGAAGACAGAGAGACTCCTGGAGGTCTGCAGAGGGTCCTCCTTGAGTACTGATCAGTACATGCATGTGAGAAACTGCCTGAGTCCAGAGAAAGAGACATCCAAAAGGATTAGGAGCAATCAGGCATGGACATAGTGCTTGGAATGGTTCTTGTTACCCACAGGCAAACATGGAAACCTTGTAATTCCTGGGGCATTAAGTAGAGTTCACAGAAGGATTTTGCCTCATTGGTGAGAAATAAATATCCCTATGCTAAATGTTATGCTGGTCCTACATTACAAAGCTTAAAAGCAACCTACAAAAAGACCAGACTATTTCCAAGTAACTTAACTGCATCCCACAACAAAGTTCAAGAACAGTGATAGGAATATAAAAATATCTAGCACCCAACAATACAAAATCACAGTGTCTGGCATCCAATTAAAGATTAGTAGTCATGCAAAAAAAGCAGGAAAAAAAGGAACCATGATGATAAGAAAAATTCAAAGTCAACCCAGAACTGACCTGGATGTTAGCATTAACAGATAAGAACATTAAAATAGATATTATAATTATATTTCATATTTACAAAAAATTAGAGACATGGAAGATATAAAAATCATCCAAATAAAACTTCTATATGAAAACAGAGTATCTAAGATAAAATAAACATTCAATGGGATTCTTAACAAATCATGCAGTGCTGAAGAACAGATTAGTGAATTTAAATACATCACAGTAGAAACTAGACAAAATGGAAGACATAAAGAAAAAAATAATTTTAAAAATAAAGAGTAGTAATGAGCTTCAGATGACCTCTTATGCATTTAATGAATTCTCCAAAAGTGTGAAGAGGAAGGCTATGCAGCCTGGTATCATTGCACAAGGCCCCACTCTTAGAATGGCCCTGTGCTTGGTTTAAATCTTTTTGTCACTATCTTGAAATTCTTCATTTTTTTTAACAAAAGAACCCGTATTTTCATTTTACCCTGGGCTCCACAAATTATGTAGCTGGTCTTGGCTACAGGAATCAAGATAGGGTGATATTGGTGTAAAGATAGAGAAATAAGTCATTAGTCTATGGCTGTACCACACTAAATGTACCCAATCTCATATGATCTCAGAAACTAAACAGAGTCAGGCCTGGTTAGTACTTGGATGGGATAAATAGGTTATTAAAAATGTATCAAGTCCAAAAATGAACCCACTCACATATGAACTGATTTTTTTTACAAATGTGCAAAAGCAGTATAGTGAGGAAACAATAATCTTTTTAACAAAGAATGCTGAAAAATTGGATATTGATATGTAAAAAAATGAACTTTAATCCAATCTTTCACCACATACAAAAGGAACACAAATAATCATAGGTCTAAAGTAAAAAGTAAAACTATAAAACGTCTAGAAGAAAACTTCAGAGAATATCTTTGTGATCTTGAGTTAGGCAAAAATGTCTTAATAATAATACAAAAAGCATGATCCATAAAAGAAAGAAAAATGACAAAGAAGCCTTCATAAAAACTAAAAACTTCCGCTTTTTGAAAAAATGAATGAGAAAACAAGCTGTAGACTGGGAAAAAAATATTTGCAAAGCATATATCTGATAGAGAATTTTTATCTTTATATAAAAAGAACTCCCCAAATTCAATAATACGAAAACATAACCCAATTAAATGTTGGCAAAATATTTCAATGGAACTTCCCTAAAGAAGATGTATGGATGTTAAATAAACACATGAAAAAGATGATCAGTGTTATTAGTCATTAAGGAAATGCAAATTGGAACCACCATGAATGGCTAAAATTAAAAAGACTGTCCTTACCAAGTTCTGGTGGGTTGCAGAGTATGCAAAACTTTCATCTCTTATTGATGTTAATGTAACATGGTACAACCACTTTGGAAAATATTATAGCACTTGAAAAAGTTAAAAATATATCCACTCTATGGTCTAGACATTCCAACCCCAGGTATTTTCGCAAGAGAAAAGGTAAAATGTATATTAATACAAAGATTTGTACATCAATCTTCATTGCAGTTCTGAAAGAACATCAAAAACCTGGAAAGAACTCAAATGTTCATTAGATTGTGAATATATAATCAAATCATGATGTATCCATATCATGGAATAAAAAGGAATAAACTATTAATATACACGACATGGATGAATCTCAAAAGGATTATGATAAGTTTAAAAAGTTGTCCACGAAAGACCATAAAATTCTAGGAAGAGCAAAAATTATAGTCCCAGAAAACAGATTAGTAGTTCATAGAGTCCAAGGAATGAGCTAATGATATTAGTTGAAAGGGAGCATGAAGGAACTTGTTTAGGATGATAGAAATGTTCTATGTCATGACTTTACTGGTGGTCACATATTACAAACATTTGTCAAAATCCATCAAATTATACATTTCAAATTGGTTACTTTTATTTATGTAAATTATGCCTCAATGGAGCTGGTAATTTTTAAAAATTATTTATTAGCATGTTCCCTCCAAGAGAGAATATTGTTGGTTCACTAGAAAAATACAAATAAATTTAACTATGTACCTAAAAGGTTGTCTCGTAGTCTTTCCTAATACCTAGTTTGGAAGAGCAAACACTGTACTTACCCATGCATGAAAGTAATACACCGGCTCTAGAATTTCATTTTTCAGTCTCACCTATATTTCTCATTGCATTTTAAACTGTGTTATACAAAACAAAAATGGTATCAACATTTTTTAGTTACTGTCCTCCCACAAATAGTAAATAGCTCCAGGTTGGAGGCATATAGAAAATGTCCCTCTGCAGATCTTTACTAATGTCCCTGAAATCTTGACAAGGCTACTTACTGTTCATGCTTGCAAAAGTCCTTTGGATCCAAAATATGATCTGCTACACTGCATACTTTAGAATCTGAATATTTAGGGCCTCCCACAGCACACAAATTTGTTAATAAACTTCGTGTAACCAGAATCTGTAAATCCAGGGAAAGTGTTCTTTAATGTTATCTTCTAGCACCTCCTGGTGTTTAGATACTGAAGGTTTAACTCTTGGATACGCAACTCTTCATTTTTCCCTAAAGCCAGAGAAAGTAGAATAATTCTTTATGGTGAAAAGTGAGAATATAGAATGAATAAATTTATAAATTATTTACAAAGAAATAAACTGGATGACTCTGGGTTTGAATTTGCCACTTGTGTTCCAAAATAAATACAAATAATGTCTACTTCTAAGATAGTTCCGATTGTAGAAAAACAATGAACAAGTTTGTTTTTAGCAGGAGTTACATCAAAATTTTAACAGAGAGTTTATTTTTAGCCATCCTGCCACCCCTAGCCCTGCACAGAGTGCTTTCCACGGAAAGAATTGATCCTTGCATAAAAACTAACAAATATAGTCTTGTCATGATTACAGTCCCAAAGGGAAATGAGGGCCTGTTTTATTAAAGTCATTGTGTGTCTAGGTGGCAAATTTTCAGGTGTTTCGTTTTCATTCTCTTCAGCTAGTAAGATGAACCAAAGCACAGCTTCCTCCAGACTCAACTCTCCCGCAGAATGGGTGAAAAAAAATCTCTTGGGTCCTAAAAAGGTTAGGATGATGGACAGGGCACCTGTCCTCATGCTTGAGTGATCAACCATTGAGGATAGGTACTAACCCTGCTTGTGCTCTGCAAGCTGGCCTCAGCAGCAGCTGACCCCTTTATCTCGGGCAGGTCTCAGGTGGTTGCCGGGCATGAGGAAGGGTCAAGACTAGTTTCATCAGAAAGTAGGTTATAATTTTGAGGGGCTAAAAATAAATTGGTTTGCAAGGAAAAGAGAATGGCCAATACAGCCATGCTTACTTAATGATGGGAAGCTAAATTCACTGTCTTTTTCCTCATGCCTACACACTGACCATTCCATTTCCCCTAGACTTCTGTTAAGGTAATCAACCAAAGCAGGAAATGGAACAAAAAAAACAGACTCAGTACATTTTGCTGCATCTCAGTAACTCTGAAATAATTTGGTGGCAGGGGAGATCGGGGAGATGAAAGCCAAAATGTTTTAAGATTATCTGTGGGTTTCATTCATCCGTGCTGGCCCTCACCCCAATTCCACAGGTAAGCCAGAGTCAACTGGAGTTCATGTGTCCTGTATGGATACTGAAATGCCAGATCAAGAGATAAGGCAGAAGCCTTGAGAATTAAGTTACATAAAAAAACCTAACAGTATAGACAGCTCTCTAATGTCATCTATCTGGAACTAATAGGTAGCATATCTTAGTATAAATGCAATAAGCTTGAAATTTGAAAATCCATAAATTGGATAGTTAAAAATGATCCTTCTACTTAAGCCTTTTCTTTGTCAGTTTCTGCTATTTGTGTATTATTAAAATACTTTTTTACTCTACAGGAGAAAATCAGCAGGTGCTTTTTAATTATTCAAACTCCTCAGGGAAACAAATTACTTAATGTAATTACATCTGGGATTTTAAAAATACTAAGAAAAGCAATTTACCATTCTTAGAGAATTTGACACATGTATTTGCCATTTTGTAAAGTGACAGAATTGATTTTTCATTTTGACTTATTTTGATTTTGCTCTTCAGAAGAATTGCAGAGAAACAGTCAGAAAAAGGTGGTAATGTTTATCTTAGAGATAAATTGTACTGTTTTCAACTATGTAAATTTTATCCATAAAAATCCATTTTGTTTTGCTGTTGTTTCACCCAATTTCATGTACAATGAGGGTTCCCTGTGTCATCTCTGGAACAATAAATAAGGGAGGAATTTGTCCTTACTGGAGTAAAAGAACATCTTATAATTGGAACGAAAGAGATATAGATACCAAATATAAACATCTAAATAGGCCATGAAAGAATGCACAACTGCTAATACGAAAGAAAGAACATTTGGCAATTAACAATATAATTTGCATGTTTTGAAACAATTCTATTTTCTTTTCAAAAGCTACATTCTTATGAAGCCACTTTTCCAATTATCCCCTGATTTTGAACAAATGGGGAAGTGTTTTGGATGGAAAATTTAAGTGCAGCTGTTCTGATATGAAAACCTCCACAATTTCATATTTGAGCCAACCAATAAAGCACCCATCAACCTTTTACAACATCCGAAAAAGCCTCGAGCTAGCGTTTATGCCCGCCTCCATACGTAAAGGCTGCACTTGGCTGGGATTTGACTCTGGGGAAATTATTCTGAAAGGAGCAAGTTAGGAAAGCGTAAGCACACAGACTTGTAACACAGCAAAAATGCTTGCTTTGCTGGTGCAACGAAAGAACAGCTGTGCATTTCTCATGGCCCGCAATTATGATCTATGTGTACCAACAAAGCACACAAATTCTGCTTTTTATATTAGTGTTCCTTCAACTGACAACAAAATCCTGTTTCAAGAGGCTAAAACAGGCATAAAGTAGAGCTCCCACGATCCAAACAGCTCATACAGAAGTACCTGTAAACTGTGCCCACAAACACGTCTTAAAATATATTTGTAATTAGCAAAAAGCCTCGAAGGCTTATGATAAATTGAACTATTTATTTTTTTAAATTAACCCCTTTTCTTCTGAGAATTAACTCTAATTAAACACTTGAATTGATTTATTATTTTTATGTCTCATGTAAGATTAAAAGTTGCTCAACTTCATCCCTGCTTTTACAAAGCACTGGTATTTTATTGTTCAGCCAGTTTCCCCTCATAAATATATTTATTCCTACAGCTGTTCTGATGTTGGGCAATTAGGGAGGCTCTTCTGATTCCCTCTAGGTTATTTTTTAAGAGACGATGCACATGACTGTCATTGCACTTCATTAAAGCTACTGTGGGCAGGTCCTCGTGTCACTTAAAAGTCTCAGTCAGAGACAGCAGCCCCAGACACTGGTCCTCAAGCCAGTGCCAGCCTGTGATAAAACTGACACTGCTCTTTTGAAAATGAAAAAAAAGAAAAAAGCAAACAGGCAAATAACAGAGAAGAACACAGGTTGTCATCATACCAAGTTTATTTAGTTTGAGAAAATTCTCTTTGATTTTGAGACTATGGCATTCTTTTTTCTTTTTTCCCAGGCAGCGTCTCACTCTGTCACCCAGGCTAAATGGAGTGCAGTGGTGCGATCACAGCTCACTGCTGCCTCGAATTCCAGGGTCCACTGAAGCCTTAGCCTCCTGAGTAGCTGGGACCACGGGTGTATGCCCAGCTAATTTATTTTTTGTAGGGACAGAGTCTTGCTATGTGCCCAGGTTGGTCTTGAACTCCTGGCCTCAATTGATCCTCTTGCCTCAGCCTCCCAAAGTGCTGGGATTACAGGCATGAGCCACTGTGCCTGCCCAATATTTTTAAAGTTTAAATTCTTTTTTTTTTCTTTTTGGAAATGAAGGTGATTGTATATGATAATTGCTTTTTAAGGGCTCTACTTGGCACAATAAAATTGCTATATGAATTTCCAAGTTCTGTAAACTTTTGAATATGAAATTCAAAAATCTGAATTATTCAAAAACAAGCAATCTCATGACCTCCAGAATGTTCAGTAACGAAGCAAGAGCTAATAAGTGGGGTTAAGTATCTGCTATGGTCAAGTAGGGAAGTTTCCACATTTGGAAGCGAACTGAAAACACTCGATTTAATATTTATATGCAAATTAGTTTTCCTATCTTAAAGTTTGTTACCTTAAGAAGCTCAAAATAATCACTCATTATTTTAGTCCTTAAAATCTTGTGCTTACTGTTAGTTTGCTCATCAAACTTTCATTAAAAATAATAGATATAGCAAAGATCAATTGTATCTCAAGTATTCCCAGACCAGAGTGGAAAGAAGTGAGTTTGGTGGGGTTGGCAGAGATGCCTCAATTCTTTAGTCTCAGACGATCACTGGTCCCCATCAAAGTCCTTCCACTTATTGCCGGATGAGGTAACCTCATCCCCTTTCCTGCCTCCTGCATCTTGGACTCCTCTTCCTCTAAATGGAGGCCACATAAATTATCCTGATCCTCCCAAGAGGATGTGAAACGAGGTTTACCTTATATAATTGCAGTGATGGCTTTGATAGTGTTTCAGTTCCAAATTTTAGGTCCAAGTGTACGATTTTAATGCTGAAAAGAAACATAACAACTCTCAGGCGTGACTTTTCACAGGTGGAAGCCAGAGTTGTGTTTTGATGATTGTAGGTAGCAGGATCGTGAGAAAATGGAGACACTACTGAATGGTGATAATTAACGTAGGTTTCTCCATAATCTACACTTTAAGCTGATAGAATTGATATACTTATCCACAAACCTGCACTGTATCTGCAAAGCCAAAAACACGTCATCGGTATTTTATTACATCTGTGGATGTTTCTCTGTTTGCTTTTGCCTCATGAGACAGCATTTTAGCTTTTGGATCCAAGGGTGACATGCTCACTAGCTGGAGTCCCTATGTTCTGCAGTTCTCTGAGTAACCTCCATTAATCTAGATTCTCAAGGGACTTGGAGGCTATTAGATTCTTTAAACTGAAGACTTGTCCTTTTATGTGCTTCGCAGAGAATACACGTTGAATTTCCATCTTCTCCACAGATTGGAGAAAGATGTTGATTTAAAACAGGTGCATATGTAAGTTGTTTGGGTTTCTTCAATAATACTTTGGTGTTATTACCAGTTTATCCCTGAAGAGCAGCATCTAGGTATTTTTCTTTCCAAAGCTGTCTCCTTAAGACCCATAGCCTCATTCTATACAAGTAGAAAAAGTACATAAGACGGCGTTGGAAAACATATAGCGATGGATATAGCGAGGTAAATATACCTAATATTTTCGCTGATGAAATGTCTCTTTTTAAAGTACTTGAATGCAAACTGGCTAAAAATAGACATTTTAAAAAAAGGTTTTGAATCGTCACATACAGTCTGTACAATCATTCTAAATATTAAATGGGAATGACAACATAGTCTGAAATAGGTTGCGAAAATAATTAACGTCTTAATCAGTGGGGAGGCCAAGAGATGTTTTGCTATTCCACCTCCCCGCATCAGACTAAAAGCTATATCTTGCTATGCCAGTTCAGCTTCAAAACAAGAACCTAAGCCACCTCCCTTGCCATATTCACCCAGCCACATTCCCTTCCAGGTTTTCCTTAAGAGAAATTTGGGAGACACCACTGTTAATAGTAGGAACTTATTTAAATTGAAAACATAAAGTACCAACTCAAAGTAAATGAGAGCAAGACTAGTAAACTGGAAAAAGGACTGGTAGCTTCTTTCCAGGTCCGTATGGGCACCTAACAAGCTTGGGCAAGTCCTTCTACCTCTCTGGGTACCAGTTGTTTCCTTCATTTCAAGATAGGGCGATTGGCACCACCCGAAGGATGGACATATTTGAAACTTGGACTTAGCGGGGGAGGGAGGGGCAAGGGCAACATATGTAACCTAAACATCTGTACCCCCACAATATGCTGAAATAAAAAAAGATAGGGCGATTGGACTGGGTAGGTAGATTCTAATAGTCCATGTCCCTGATGTTTAACCTCAGTTATGGTAAATTGTGAAAATGCCAGCTGAACTTTCTGAATTTGTATATTCAGACTAATAATTTAGGGAGATTAATAATTTCAGCGAATATCCCTGATGGATATCATTTGACCCCAATATTAACAAAGTATAAACATATATGGAAAGGGAATAGAGGGCAGGGGGAATTTTAAATATTTTATTCTACCAAGGAAGAATCCTAAAGATTACAGAATCAAATGGCCTTGCGATTTTGTGCAGTAATTTCTGATATTTGTCAATAGATGATATATGAGTTCACTAGATAGATTTGAGAACACTACTGGTAATAACTGTATAATGTACAATTTGCACTTGATGAGTAAGATATATATGTTCTGGCAGAACATATATATCTTACCATAAAGATTTTCCTAACATGAGCCAAGTGTTTATAAAATTTAAAAAAGGGGGATTCTGAATGTACCATCTAAGGCTAAAAGAAAGGGTCAGTGATGGTGTTCAGGTCCTGGACGTCTGGGTACAGAGGATGGAAAATTCTCAGGGTCGAAGTCCATGTTTGTGAGTAAAGATTGTGCGTCCATGGACCATATGGACCTAAATACTTGGTGAGTATAGGAAGTGTTTATATAATTATAAATTTAGAGAATTGTGAGGCTTTTAAAGTATTTTCTAATAGAAACTGTCCTCTCTTGATAAGGATATCTTTTACCCATTTCAGAAATATAGTTTCCTTTAAAATTCCAGGAAGCGGTTCCATATCTGTCCCTGATGAAACATTTTAGCACCCTTAGCCCACAATTCTCTGAAACTATTTCTGTGTCCTTCTCTTCAAGAATATCACTTCCTTTTATCAATATTACTTTTATCATTTATTAGGGTAATGTTTGGTCTGGATGCCAGTCCTGGTTCTGTTGCTAACTAGCTGTGTTTCCCTCTTAACCTCTCTAAGCTGTATGTTCTTCTTGCTGTAAAGCCAAGGCTTTGGATTATATAATTTAAAAAATTATTGTAACTTTTTCATTGTAAAGTAAAAAGTCCACATTAAAAAATGCATATACCTAATGGATGCAGTGCTTGTTGGGCAATCCAAAGACAATTTATGTAACCAAACTGTTTGTATCCCAGTAATACCCTGAAATACAAAAAAAAAAAATGTATCTTAATGATGTGCAAAACCTCAGATAAGTGTTTATAGAGGCTATATTTATAATCCCCCAAATTGGAAGCAATTAAGAGGTCTCCCAATAGGTGAATAATAAACTATGGTATATCCATATAATGGGGTACTATTCGGTGATTTAACAAAAGAGAGCCATCAAGCTATACAAAGACATTAATGAACCTTAAATGCATATTGATAAGTGAAAGAAGATAATCTGAAAAAACTACATGCATATGATCCCATGTATATGACATTTTGGAAAAATCAAAACTATATAGACAATAAAAAGATCATTCATTTCTGGGGGTTCAGGGCAGGGGGAGAGTTAAAATAGGTTAAGCACAAAAAATGTTTAGAGCAGTGAACCTATTCTGTATGATACTGTGTAGGTATGTACATGACACTATGCATTTGTTGAAATCTATAGAACTTTATAGTACAAAGAGTAAACTTTAATATGTGCAAACTTTAAAAAATTATTTAGGACTTCAGGAGACCAAAGATAGAATGTACAATATGACAAAAGAATGTAAATGTATTACAAATATCAGAAACAACGTCACCAGAAAGGGGAGGGAGAGATGCTGACCTAAGTAACTTCAGAAATGAACGGAATCCGCAAGAGTGTACATGAGTGCTGTTCTTTAGTTGATGAAGTTGTTTCCCATTGGTTATGCTTTAAGAATTCCGAAACCACCATACATGTGCACTAGAACTGAACAGCTAAGTAAATGGATGGCAAAGCCAGGTTTCTTAACTGTAGGAATAGCAGGTTACAGGCAAACAAGAAGAAACAGATAGAATAATCCATTTGGTGATGAGTTAAAGTCGGAGACATCAATATGAACTTCTGTTTTAGCTTAATTTAGTTACGGATGGTTACATATAGAAATATTTATACATGTCTATATGGAAAGTTAGCTAACACACTATTTCCTTGTTCTGTCAGCTGAGAATCCCTAGAAGCAAAGACATTCCAGTAGCAATGACCATATACCCAGCTCCCAGATCTTGGTTTCTAATACCATTCTCAGATAAAAAAAGGGGCCAGGGCTTCTTGGAGAATTGGCTGGTTTTAGGACTAGCAAAGGAAATATACAAGATGAGCCTGGAGTATCTTGTAGTGTCAGAAAATAAAGAAGTACTAACAAACAACAACAACTAAACCCCAAATACAACGATGGAAATATGTTAAGGGACACAGAAGCTGACTGAAAGAACTCTAATGGCTAGATCTGGAACAATTTGAGCAGCAAAATAAACTAGTGTTATAATTCAGAATATATCTATGAGACCGTACTAATATAAATCAATGATTGAATAAAGAAATGGGAAAAAGAGATAAATCTCCCATGTAGGACTCCAAATAATTTATATAGACGTCCTGCCTTCAAGCTGGGGGAATATAAGCCCCTACTCCTTAAAGATCAGCTTTGTATGGTGATTTCTTTCCAAAGAGTACACTATGAAAATTGAGGGAAGGTGGGGGTTAACTTAACAGTGTAGAAACCCGACCAAGACCTCTCAGCTGGGTGATAAGATCTACATCAACAGTGATGAGTCATGGTGACAGTATGAGGTCTTCCTCCCAAATCCCCAGTCTAATCATGAGAAAAACATCAAACAAATCCCAATTAAGAAACAGTCTATAAAATACCTTGCCAGTACTCCTCAAAACTCTCAAGGTTATCAAAACAGGGAAAGTTTGAGAAACTGCCACTGTCAAGAGGAATCTAAGGAGATGATGGCTACTTGTAATGTGGTTTCCTAAACAGAATCTGGCAACAGAAAAAGGACATTAGGTAAAAACTAAGGAAATCTGAGTGAATTGTGGACTTGACTTAATAATAATGCATAAATATTGGTTAATCACAACAAATGTACCATACTAATGTAAGATGTTAATAATAGGGAAATCTGGGTACGTCTGAGCCCAGTTTGAGGGGGGTTATGGGCATTGTGGTGTCAGGGCACTGTCAAATCAGGTGGCAAAAGACGTGAATACCAAGAAGATGAGGAATTGTAACCTCTTTTCAATATATGTGCCTTAAATCTCTTTTAATATACAGGTTTTTCCTCCATCTCTTTTATTTTGTCCTCAAAATTTACTTGACAAAGGTTGTTTTTCTATAAAGATCTCACAGTCTAGGTTTTGCTGACTGAATCCCCATAGGGTAGTTCAATGTATTTTCTGGCTGTCGTATCACTTGCAAATTGGCTGCTGGATCCAGATGTTTGACCAGATGCAGGTTTCTGCTTTGCATATGACCCTAGGTGATGACATTCTTTCAGCAGAAGGCACACAGTGTCTAATTGCCTCTCTTTTTGTGATGTTAGCAGCCACTGATACTCAATACCTAGATCTTAAGGGATTGTAAAATGGTGATATTCTTTGGGTTTTTTTTTTTTAACTTTTAAAACTTTCTAAAAACTTTATTGGGGTATAATTTACATACAATAAAATTCAAAAATTTTAAATTGCAAGAAAAAAAAGTCTGCCAAATAAAAATGCATAATTGTAATAGTTCCTTAGAATTTTGCTATTCTACATGCAAATGAAAGCATTGTCTATACTCTCATTCTTTCCCTTTTATTTACAAAGAACAAAATTAGACATAGTTTTTCAAAGAATGAACAAAACCAGAGAAAAATCTCTCTCTTCTTCTGTTCACTGATGGCACTGGTAATCCTTGTATAAGTGAGAGTGGCCTTAACCTTTGGACTCAAATATAGATTTCTAGATCTCTTCCACTTACATGGCTCATCATACTTTGAAAACCCTTTTTACATTTGTTTTCTCATTTGACACCAATAACCCCATCATAAGAAGGCAGAGTAGATACAGTTAATGCCATAAGCTATATTGAATGTGGGAGCTGGGGATAGTAGGGAAAAGCTAGGAAATGGTCACGGAATTAAGCATGTAAAAAATAAAATAAATATGCATGTGTACGACAGGGAGAAAATGAGGAAGACATTCTGGCAAAACTGTTAATGTTGGATGGAAATGACCAATATCAGTTTGAAAATACATTCAGTGTTTTAAGCCTTAAGTCGCACAGCCTGGGCTAATACAAATGCATGGGAGCCTACTCACAAGCAACAACAGAAAAGCTTTCTTCATGAAAATCAGATGGAGAAATGGGAAAAGAAAATAAGCTAGCTTTCTTTTCCAAAGTCAGACTTCTACATTTTTTTCAAAGATTTATCTTCACTGGCGAGAAGAGAAAGCACACGGGCCCTGGAGCAAGAAAGCCCTAGCTTCAAATCCCAGTTCCACCATGTACCTGCCAAGGGTGACCTTGGGTGACTCGAAAACCTCTGTGCTCTAATTACCTCATTTGAATAATGAGGAAATAATGTCTATTTCTGGGAACTGTAAAACAGATGAAATAAAGTAAGACATAGAATATTCTAGGACAAATGTTATTGCTCATGAAAGCTCAGCACCTGCAACACTGTGTGGGCTCAGCAGGACCTAAGATCATGGAGGTACTCAGGATCCTTTTCTCCCAATAATTCAGAAACTGTTCCTGAGAGGAAAACTTACAGTTCTATCCATCCTCAGTAACTAACTTCTTCAGCAAAGACAAATTGGGCAAATGGGTTATGCAACCAGTATATTATTATGAAAATTGACAGTAGCTACGGTCCAGAAAAACTCATGCAAATGAAAGCAGAAAAAAATTATTTGTCAAAAAAAGAGCAGCTCCTCCTTTCTGCCAATGTTTTTCTTAGTTTGTTCTCTAAATAAGATTCCAATTATCACTGTGATACAAGATTTATGAATGTCTCTGATTATGAAATGTTATCCATGCAAGTTACATTATCAGGGATACTTATGTATTATATTTATATTATTACATAATTGTATATTCTCTATAAATAAGTAGCAATAGCAATAAGTCATAATTTTCACTTAAAACCCCTCTTTTCAAAAATATAACACTTAGCAATAAAAACAAATTGCAGAACAATATAGAGCACATAATGCCATTTATATAAATTTTTAAAATAGGAAAAAATATTTAGGGTTTTACCTTTCATATTATATGTGATATGTATATATGTGCATATATTATAAATATAATATTAAAAAAACAAACACCAGCTTCCTCTGGGGAGGAGAGAAATAGGATTAGAGAGAAGCATGAAATACATCTGTAATATATTGTTTCTTAACAAATATCTGAAGCACAAATGGCAAAATGTTCAGATTTGATTAATCTAGGTATTAAGAACAAAGGTGTTCATTACATTACTCACTATACTTTGCTGTATTATGTAATAATATTTTAAATTATTAAGATTAAAAGAATGTATACACATAAAATGCTCAAAATGGATAATAAAAGATACAACATGAAAATTCAGACCTTCCTAATCTATTCCTACCATCCCAGGCCAACTTAATGGAAGTATCACTGTTGATAAATTGTGTTTTAGTTCTTCTATAGTTATCTTAATAAACCTAAAACATACACCACTAGTCCTAATTTTATTAAGTCAAAACTATTAACATCATTATATAAAAATAAAAAAAGAATTAGCTCCTTGATACTACTCTCTCTGTAACCCTCCTCCTTCTCTCAAATTTATTAGTCATCATTCAGCTACTATTCAAAACTTTAAGTGATGGTGCTTTTGCAAGATACTCATCAATCACAAGGCCAATGACCCTACACCTCACCTTTGATCTTGGCATTTGAAATCTTTTTGTACTTTTTTTTTTTACCATAAAAATATGATCTGGGGAGGGAAGGGAAGTAAGTGAACTGGAAGCTCATAATCATCTTTTTATTATTATTTTTCAATTGTGGTAAAATACACATAACATAAAATTTACCACCTTAATCATTCTAAGTGTTCAGCTCAGAGGTATTGAGAACATTCCTATGGTTGTGCAACCCTCACCATCATCCATGTTCAGAGCTCTTCTCATCTTGCAAACTGAAACTCTCTATCCATTAAATAATAACTGCCTATACTCCCTCCACCCTAGCCCCTAGCAACTACCATTCTACTTTCCGCCCCTATAAATCGGACTACTCTAGGTACTCTAGGTAAGTGGAACCATACAGCATTTGTCTTTTTATGACTTGGCTTATTTCATTTAGCATAATGTCCTCAAGGTTCATCTATGCTGTCGTATGTATGTGTCAGAATGTCCCTCCTTTCTAAGGCTGAATAACATTGTATTATACATCCATACCACATTTTGTTTATCCATTCGTCTGACAGCAGATACTTGAGTTGCTTCCACTTTTTGGCTATTGTGAATAATACTGCTATGGACATGGGTGTACAAATATCTCTTTGAGATTATGCTTTCTTTTGGGTATATACCCAGAAATGGACTTGCTGGATCATATAGTAATCATTTTCTAATTTTTTGAGGAACCACCATACTGTTTTCCATAGAGGCTGCACCATTTTACACACCCACAAACAGTGCACAAGGGTTGTAATTTCTCCACATCCTAGTCAACAATTGTTATTTTCTGGGATTTTTATGTTTCTTTGTTTGTTTTTGACAGCAGCCATCCTAATGAACACAATATCTCATTGTAGCTTTGATTTGCATTTCCATAATGTTAGTTACATTGAACATCTTTTCATCTGCTTGGTGGACATTTGTATATCTTCTTTGAAGAAATGTCTACTCAAGCCCTTGGACCATTTTTTAACTGGGTTGTTTGGTTTTTGTTGCTGAATTGCAGGACTTGTTTATATATTCTGGATAATAACCCCTTATCAGATATATGATTTGTAAATATTTTCTTTCATTATATGGGTTGCCTTTTTACTCTGATTGTAGCCTTTGATTCACACAAATATTAATTTTGATGTAGTTCAATTAATTATTTTCCTTTTTTTTTTTGCTTTTGCTTTATCGAATTCAACATCATGATGTTTTTCTTCCATTTTCTTCTAAGAGATTTATAGTTTTAGCTCTTACGTTTAGATCTTGGATCCATTTTTGGTTAATTTTTGCTTATGATATAAGGTAAGAGTCAAATTTATTCTTTTACATTTGGATATCCAGTTTTCCCCAACACTATTTGTTGAAAAGACTGAACCTTCCCCATTGAATGGTTTTGGCACCCTTGGCAAAAATCACTGGACCATATATGTGAGGGGTTATTTCTGGTCCCTCTATTCTATTCCCTTGGTTTATATGTTTGCAGCACAGTGGTTTGATTTCTGTAGCTTTGTAATATGTTTTGAAATCAGAAAGTATGACACTTCATACTTTGTTCTTGTTTTTCAAGATTATTTTGGCTATTCTTGTTCTTTAAGATTTCACATGAATTTTAAGATATGGTTTTTCTATTTCTACAAAAATGTCATCGTGATTTTGATATAGATTACATCGGATCTGTAGATTGCTTTGGGTAGTATCAATATCTTAACAGTATTAAGTCTTCCAATCCATGAACACAGGATGGCTTTTCATTTATTTGTGTCTAATTTCTTATTTTGTTCCTTTGAATGGGCCACGTCTCTCTGTGTCTTTATATGCGTATGATCTTCTGTTGAAAATCAGGTAATTGACAAAACAGCCACCTCAGTCTTTGGAAACTGGTTCTGTGCAGGAGAAGATCTTCACTAATCAGCCCACTATGAAGACTTAAGGTCTTCTCAGGTCTCTTCTTGGTGTTCATCTTCCCTGGGCCTGTGCATTTTATCCAATACCTTTGCTTATCATTTCCCTAAGAGTCCCACCCCTGCTCTTTCTCAGGGCCTCAGATGTTCTACTATTTTCCACTGCCTGTAATCTCTCGCTCCAGGCAGCCATGGATCTGCAGCTCCCTCATGCTGTGGTTTCTTCCACTATTTTTACCAACCTCTACCCTGACATCCAAACTATGTCATCATTCCTGTCAATGCCCCAAGTCAGACAAGACTTGGGGCATACAAGCCAGAATGTTGCAAATAAGTTTTACTCTTTTTTTTGTTCATCCTGAAGAAGTAAGAAGGAATTGGTTGGCTTTCCTCCCTTATCACACTAGGGAAAGAGTGGGATAAAGGTGAACAAAAATGCCCCCAAATTTCCTATTATTTTGACTTTGGCTTTTCCTTAGTTGGGGGCTCATTAGGTTGCTACAGATCCTGAATGGTTTCTAGAGTTCTCACAGAGCTACTTTGACTGGTATGTTGTTGTTTACTTGGTGTTTCTGTGGGGGATGGAGAGGCTGGGACTCCCTAGTTTGCCATCTTTCACAGTCATCCTTTTTAAAAACATAAATTGGGTGATATACTTTCATAAATTGGACTAAATTATTCAATGTCATCCTATTAAAACCCAAACTCCTTGGCCTTCAGGCAGGGCATAATTTGCTCCATGCCTTTGCTTTGCTCTCCAACTCTAACTTGCTCCATTTTTCCCCTTTCTTACTAAGCTGCAAACACAACAGTCTCCTTGTAGTTCCAGGAAAGCTTAAACTCTTCCTGTCTTGGGAGCTTTTCACACGCTCTCACCCTGTAGGAAGGGTCTCATAAGATAATGCTTGAGAAAAAAAAAATAGGCATTAGCAGTGCGGGCAGCAGAGGTTCTCTAGACAGAAGTGAGAGCACGTGGAAAGCAGGTAGACTTCCTTTCTGGTTTCTTTGCAGTCTCCATACAAAAGGGAAAGTTTTGTAAAATTTCATGATGATTATTTTGTAAATAAACTTTTACAACTTTTAGCTACAACTTCCCATTTTTACTATGTATGGTGACTTTTGAGACACCCTGCAGATTTCCTTTCTGGTTTTCATACTTACACACTAGACTAGACTGTCTCAATGTCTTTCCACAGTACCGAGAATTGGTCCCAGGCAATATGACAAGGGTAGCAATGCTTTCTTCTTTCAGTGTTCTTTGCCCACCATAATCATTTCCTTTCCCCTCAGGTAGCCAGTTGTCTCATCCTGTGAAGAAGTAATTGCATTTCTAAAAATGACCTCGAGTTCTTACTAATTCTGGACTTACTCCATCAAGAGGTCCTTGTAGCAGCAGGCAGTGCATAAGCATACAGTAGAATGGCCCACATCAATGAAGGCATGGAAGAAACGTAATTTGGGAAGGAGATTCTCCACCATCCTCAAGTAATGATGCAGAGTTCCTCCTGTTCTATCTCCTCCTTTTTTCATTCCTCCTTTCATTGCAATGTACTGAGTACCTCCTACATCAACAGTTAATGCAGGAACTGGTAGTAGTGCAAAGATTAGTAAGATTTGATCCCCATCTTTAACTTTAGTGAAAGAGATAGATATTTGAATAAACAATTAAAATACATTACCAATTATTAATTCATTGAGCAAACACTTATTGAGAGCTTACTCTGTGTCAGGAACTGTACCAGATGTTGGGGAAACAAAGACGAAAAGAAATAACCTTGCTCTCAAACAGAATACAACATAAAAGCAAACATACTTGCAAGCAATTATTGTTAAAATACATGGCCAAGGTCTCAGAGAAGTAGGAAGTAATTGCCTCATAAAATTCTTTCAGCAATGCAGCTATAATAATAATGCAATTTCTATCCTCAAGAATATTTTGCTGTTGGCCCCTTTAATAAATGGCAAGAAGACAGACCATTTTTTTCAGAGGAAATATAGTACAATATAAGGAGAAAATTATGATGAAGGAAGACAAAAGGACCTATAAAATACAAGGAAAGAAATGTCAAGAGGATAAAAGGTTAGAGTAAAATCACACTTAAACTTTTAATAAGGCCAAATGGGAACCAATTAAAAACAATAATACTTCCTCAATTCAGTCCAGAGCTGAAGAGCTGATGGGGACCTTGCTGGGTCACTGGTTCAATTCCCTGCCTCGAGGCAGTACTTAATTTCAACTAACCCTGGTAGCAACTGTGATGTTCCCACCTGTAACCCCTGGTTTCTATGCATTAGCATTACTTTCATTAATTTAAAAAATGCATTTTTTTTTTTTTTTTTTTTTACCTTGGCAGAAGAACACAAGCAGAACCAGCATCTTATTGGTAACCCATTGCCTCTTCCGGGGCTTGTCAGAGGCAGTGTCTGGTGTGGAATTCAGTAGCACACTTACTAACAGCATGACATGGACTGTCCAGAACACAGCCACTTACTCTTCATTATGAGCCCATGAGGAAGGACAGAGTGTGAGCATCGGAAACATAGGGAAGTAGTTGAACCTATTTTTGGTACCTTGATGAAGTAGCACTTAGTGAGCATTTTAATTTCTTGGTTTGTGCTAAGTGTGCAAATAATAAAATGTGTGTTATTTAAGGTCCCTCTCAGGGTTGACAGTCTATGAATCTATATGCTCTGACATTTTATTCCACCTTACATGGGAAACTCAAAATAGCAATTGTAATGGACTCTGTGATGCTCTACCCAGATCCTACCTCTGGGGCCATCCAGCCACTGCTAACATATTAATGTCAAAGGGATTTTATACATGGAAAACATTCATTCTTTGTTATATTTCTTGAATGTTCAATTTGTTAAATCATTGCCAATAACATTTTCAGTTAATTTTTCTTAAATATTTCAATAGTTATTACATAGGTAATTAACGAAATCTTCTTAAACAATTTAGAATAGACTTACTGATTTAGAATGGACTTAATGATTCCTTTGAACACTTCAAACCCTTCATTAGTAGATAAAGCATACAGACATGCAATGTTTTCAAATTGTGTTACATACCTAGACTTAAGCTTATTCTAGAACAGTAACGTGTACTAGATTTATCTTCTTTATTATTTCTATATTTCCTTAAATATTGCTTAGTGTTATGGCAGTACTAACTTTGATACCATTCCAGAGTTAGAGCATTCTTACCAAATCAAAAGAATAAAGAACATAATCTCAGAAATCCAAGGTTACAGAATCTAGGTTATCAACCAACAGATCCTGAGACTTGACTGTTAGTCTCCAGAAGACTTTAAAAGATTGTGCAGTCATTTATACATATAGTTATAAGAAGAAATTTTTAAAACCATGATTTCAACTAGGTTTTAGCTCTTTATACCTAATGGCTACTCTCCAAATAATGTACTTAAAAGTTCCCTTGGTCGGTATTCAGTAGCATGTGTCTCATTATATTCACAGTAGCATTAAAATGTATGTACAGTAGTCTCCTCTTGTTCTCAGTTTTGCTTTCCATGGTTTTAGTTACCCGAAGTCAAAATTTTAAATGAAAAGTTCTAGAAATAAACGTTCAGAAGTTTTCAACTGTATGCTGTTCTGAGAAGCAGGATGAAATCCTGCACCACTCAGCTCTGTTCCCAGCTGGGACATGAACCCTCCCTTTCTTTGTCCAGTCTCCCCATGCTCTCTATCCTCCCCACTCTTGAGCCACTTATTAGCCATCTCAGTTATCAGACTGCCTGTCATGGTATCCCAGTGCTTGTGCTCAAGTCACCCTTATACTTAAAATGGTCTCAAAGCTCAAGAGTTGTAATGCTGGTTAATTTGGTTCTTCCAAAGGGAAGCTGTTAAGTGTTTCCTTTAAGTCAAAAGGTGGAAGTTCCCAACTTAAAGAAAAAATCTGCTGCTGAAGTTGCCAAGATCTACAGTAAGAACAAATCTTCTGTCTGCGGAATTGCAAATAAGGAAAAAGAAATTCATGCCAGTTTTGCTGTCACACCTCAAACTACAAAAGTTATGGCTGTGTGTAAGTACTTAGTTAAGATGGAAAAGGTATTATATTTGTGGGTGGAAAACAGGAACCGAAACATGTTCCAACTGATAGCAATTGGGTTCAGTACTATCCACAGTTTCAGGCATCTACTGGGCATCTTGGAACATATCCCCTGTGGATAAGGATGACGATTTTGTGTACAGTGACATCCCAGTAGCAATAAGTATATCCGGCACCCAGATCTTGGTTTCAGGATACCATTATCCACTAATTGAACTAGGGCTCCTTGTAGAAATGGCTGATTGCAGGAGCGGAGAAAGTACAAGCTGAGTCTGGAATATTCCATTGATCCAGAAAGTAAGAAATTGCTCAAAAAATGATAGGAGAAATGCCAACTAAGAAATACAGAAAGAATCAAGGAAGAATTAGAAGAATTTTAAATCATATACTCATAATTGATTCAGACAAGAAGCATTAATGGGTGCCAAAATCATTGTCTAAATATTTGTTGGGATATTTACATACTTCGAAAGTATCTCCCCACAGTTTATTGGTTTTAAAGGAAAAATGGTATGTTTACAATGGAGAATCCTGACAGCTAACAACCTTAATCTAGTGACCAAAGTTAACATCACCAATGTTGGTACCAACTGACACCTTTGGGGTGATGCAGAGAAAGACACACAACACATATTCAGAGTTCCTAACAAAAACAAGCAACTTGAACCTACATGAGGAAACATACAAGTCCAAACTGAGGCTCATTTTACAAAACAACTGGCCTGTACATTTCAAAATGTTAATGTTATGAAAGCAAAAATGAGGAAATCTTCTAAATTAAAGAAGATTAAAGCAATATGAATGAAACACCATGTGTAACACTGGCTTGCACCCTAGACCGGGAAAAAATTGTTTCCCAGGGTGTTATTGAGATAAATAAAGAATATTACTGGATAATTGGTAAAATTTGAATATGGGTTATATGTTAGATGATAACATTGTATCAGTGCTAAATTATATGAATTGATTAATTATATTATGGTTGGCTAGGTAAAAAGAAAGTCCTTGTTCTTAGAAAATGCATGCTGAAATATTTTATGATAAAGAGTGATTAAGTCTGAAACTTACTCCCAAATGACTTGGTGATTTAGCTACAATAATGCTTATATATATACACACAATAAAGCAAAGATGGAAAATGCAAACAACTGGTGAGTGTAGGTGAAGGGTACACAGGAGTGAGGAATGTGAGTTGTTGGAGGAACAAAGTACCACTACTATTCCATATTTTTTAATTTGACAAAACTTTCGAAATAAATGTGTTTCTTTTTAGGGTTGAGTTTTATTAATTTTTCCAATTTACTGTAGTATACTACTTAGAAAATAGTTTATGTAATACTATGTAGTAACATGTACATATTCACTTACACTGTGTACTACTATGCATTATATGTAGTATATACAGAATATACTGCAGTATCCTACTTAGAGAATGAAGTTTGATGAAGCACTATACTTTTTCACTACACTGTTCAGACAGGTTACTTTACACCACATATTTCTGACAATATGTTTGCACTGGTGTCATTTCTTTCTGGTAGGTCCTTCCTCCCCTTCTCAGAGTCAACTGAACTATTAGTCCTCTATAATCCTATTCTGTCTCTGCCAAAAGACCAGACCTCCCTCTCCTCTGCTTCCACAAACCTTCAGATTATGCTCTGACATTGCCATTTTTCTTTCTGCCTTATAGTTATCTGTTTGTAAATGATGTTTCTGGATGACCCTCAAACATTCCCCCATTTCCCCCATTCAAAATTTTGAAAGGGGAGTGTGGGATTCATTTTCCTTCAAATTATATCTCCTCCCTCAGCCTTCTCTCTGCTTACCACTGTCTCAGAATATCACAGAAGCTAAGATCACAGACTTTGGTGTAAATCTCACCCCAGTTCAAATACTGGTTCCACAACCAGCCAAGTGCATTGGCTTTGGATATGTACTTCTCCATATCTCAGTTTTCTTATCAGTAAAATGGTAAAACATATTTCATAGAGTTGTACTGAGTATCATATAAAGTTAATGAACACAGAACTCTTAGCACAGTGACTAGTGAAAACCTGTTCTGCGAATATTATCTACTGTCACCACCACCACCATCATCATCACCACCCTCATCATCATCAATGCTACAGTAGCATCACTGGTAGCTGCCAGAAGCCACAAAGTCAAAACAATTGACAAGATGTGATGCCTTTTGTCATTTAAAGAGTATTTAATGAGGTATTAGCTATAGTTAACTCTTCTGATCAAAACTTCAGAGACTCTCATGGAGGAAAAATTATAGTAATTTTACTTCTGAATTCACCAAAAGCAACCATTAATTTTTAACATAATTAATGATCTTAACTTTAACAAGGTTAAATATGTTTTTCCAAAAGTGGAGAAATGTATTAACCAAATAGAATATGACTCATATATTCATTGATCCATCCTTTCAGCCAACATTTATTGAGCACTAACTATGTGCCCAGTACTCTTCTAAGTGTTAGCAACATTGCAATAAACAAAGTAGACAAATCCCATGCTCTCATGAAATGTATTCCAAATAGAGATGGCAGATATAATCGTTCCATTAAAAAAACTGTGTATTAAACATCAGATAGTAATAAATGCAAAGATAAAAAGGGGAAGGAGATGGAATAATGAGGCAGGTGCTACTTTAAATAAGGAAATCAGAGAAGGCCTGTCAGATAAGTCATCATTTTTGAAATTTCTCATTAAATTCATGTTTTCATATTTTGAATAATATAAGACATTAAGTCGAACAATATACATCAAACTCATGTCCTTAATTGCATAAAATCTTGTCTAAGATCAAATATTTAAATAGAAGAGCATAATTACTGATTATGGATGAATTCGAATCCACAGTATACCTGGGGCTCTCTAGAATGTATTAGAATATACTCCAATTGCAATTAATTCCATAATATGAAGTACAGCTTGTTTTTCAGTGAAACAGGGAAGCCAGCCTGGGGCAACTAGTTTACGCTAGCCTGATCTACATTTAGGCAATTTCTGGGAAGTAGTTTATTCCAGACTCATTTATCAGTCTACAAATACCATTCTCATTGAGTTCAGTGTCTGTTCAATATGCTAATGATTAGTGGTACTCTTCTGCAATTAGAGTATGGCCATTTTTTTTCTCCCTTCCCCTTTCTTTGTTATCCTTCACTTCAAATATACTAAAAGCTCCAAAAAGCCTCTACTTAAAAAAATACATATGAAATATGATATCGCTTTTGAGAGTCATATCACATAATATAAGAGATCCCATATTTCATTTGGTAGTGGATTCTGAGATACTCTGTCCCGATTCAGCTTGAAGAATGAAGAACCTATTCTCCCTCCTACTGGAAGTGCTCCCAACAGGCAGTCCTCGGCTTTCAGCCCTCTTCTGGAAGTGCCTGGCTTGAAGAGAATTGCCTTGCTCAAGGTTGTCCCCTTTTATGGACATCCTGAATCCAGTAATTGGTCAACACAAGATGATCAAGGCCCAGTGCCCTCACTCAGCTCATGACAACTCTGGAGGCCAATTCACACCAAGGGCTTCCCATGGGTCAACCGTGTCCTTCACTGAGATTGCATCCCAGCCCACCTTTTTCTTCCACCCAGTCTTGCTTCCTTCTCTTCCCTTCCACAGATATTTTGTCCAGAGCACTCTCTAATAAGCTATCACATTCTAAGGAGAATGGCATAAATGTAATGGCCTCCATTAAAAATGTAATGCATACAGGGGTGATAATCCCCATCATATCTCCATTTAATTCATTGCTTACGCTAAAAAAAAAAGTATCCTGAGGCCTGGCGCGGTGGCTCATGCCTGTAATCCTAGCTCTCTGGGAGGCCGAGGCGGGTGGATTGTTTGAGCTCAGGAGTTCGAAACCAGCCTGAGCAAGAGCGAGACCCCGTCTCTACTAAAAATAGAAAGAAATTAATTGGACAGCTAAAAATATATAGAAAAAATTAGCCGGGCAT
>CAUYSK010070381.1:0-39533 GCA_963575035.1 Avahi laniger | reverse complement strand
CCCCCCCCCCCCCCGGCTTTTCCATGCTTTTACCTTTACTTCCAATCCAAGAAAACTGGCTTTCTCACAGAGGGAGAACCAGGAATGTCCTACATTGCAGTTTTTGGTTTAACCCTGAGTATAGCTTTTTGTCTTACAGGATATAGCTTTGGTCTATAAATATTACTAAATTACATTGTTGAAGATTTAAGTAAGACTTTCAATTAAGAACTCAAGTGAATTTCTGGCAACACATGCTGGTATTGTTAGTATTTTAAGCTTAGTGAAGCTTTTAAATTTATGTTCTAGGAACTCAACAGAGGCAGTTATTATCCCGACTACAAATTGACCCAGTAATGGCAGAAACTCTGCAGATCAGTCAAGGTTGGTAATATTTAAATTTTCACAGTCATCTAGCAATTTTCATTTCCATTTCCATTCCTTACCCATCATTTAATGTACCTTGTAACTCTTAGATCCTGCCCTAACATACCATATTTAGATCTGTGAAAATATTTTAGGGCCAGGAGATAAGATCTACATTTTCTTCGTGTTATATGGTATTTTTATTTTTTGCCTCATTCATAAATTTTCTTCCTATCATGCCATTCCACCTGGGTCCCTGGTACCTGCTAGCTGCTCACTGTCCTGCTGTCAGGGATGACTTGAGCCCTTACTCTCCCTCTCTACCCAGCTTTTGCCTTTGCCCTGGACTGCTTTAGTATCCTGCTTGGCCTGTTCAGCCTCATCCTCACATTTACTTCACTTTAGAATCTTATCACCAGGGCTACACCTAGATTTGTTGTTCTAGAGCCACAGTTATTTAATTGCTTACTGTCTTACCTGTCTGCCCTCCTCCTGTGCCCCCCCACCCCCTCTGCCACACACACACATAGCGCAGGAGCTGCTTCAGGACTGGGGCTGGTGCCTTACTTATCTCTGTGTCCTCAGTGCCCAGCCCCTGCCAGGTGCATGTTTAGTGCCTACAGAAGGACTGCTGGGTAAAGGCAGGGAGCCACTAGTTCCCCAAATCTTCTTTTCTCTTTCCTTGTGTTTCCCCTGTGTCTGCCCCTGGTTGGAAGCTCTGGTCCCTTGACCCCTTTCTCTTAGCCTCTTCCTGAATTTTCTTTGTCCTCCATCAGGACTCCTAAGTGAGTGAATATATTCCCTGAGCTTCCCCCAGTTTTCTGTCTCAGAAAGATGTGCTTTTCCTCTCTAAGGGTTAGCCTCCACCCAGATGCCAGTTTCCACCCAGTTGATGAACATCATCGTGTCGTCATACTGCTTCAGCTTTAGTCTCTGCCTTCTCCCTCTGCGTGTGGAAATGTTCAGATATTCTCCATCCTTGATGCTGCCTCTCATCTCCCAACATTCCATCCTGCTTTCTACATAAGAGTATTTTCTTTCAAAAAGTTCCTGTAGCTCAGGTCTGTATATCATATCTGCTTCTTCAGCTCTTGTGCATTCTTTCTATTTTGTTTCCTTTAGTTTTCCGTTTTATCCATGGTGCACTCACAGTGTGAAGCCTCAAGTAGTTCTTTGAGGCTACGATGACAGTCTTTATTTAACTTATCTCCTGTCACATCTTCATCTCTAAGAGTGCTTTTCTTTCTGCATATTCCGTTTCCTTTTTTTAACATACTGATCATGTTTCATATATACAGTACTTTTTCTTATTTCTCTGAGGATATTAAAGGTTGTTTCAACATTCCCCTCCCCCTTCTTAGTCTTGTTTTCTCTAGGTTGTTTGTTTTGACTGTCTTTTATGCTGGAGGTTTTCCTTGGATGTTCGGGGATCCTTGGTTGTCTTATATTTAAGAATGGGGCACTAAAAAGCTCATTGGTTTTGTGGATTCATGAATTGGGGCATGGTGGGCTTTCGATTTCATATTTGAGTGTAGATCCCGTGATGGAGAGTGATTTGTCCTCCCTGTCTAGTTTGGGGGCGCTTGATGTGTCAGTACCTTTATGCCTTTCTCTCAGGTTGTTCACCTTCTCCAAAGAAAGATCTCTCAAGTAATAGCCTGGTTGCCACAGTTCTGGGTGCTAAGTGGGGAAAGAAGACTGGGGGAAGCATCTCAACGTTAATTATTATGTGATGTTTACTTAACACCTCCCTCCCCATTTTCAGTATGGTACTTCTTTCAGTATGGCTGGCATCCCTTGGTCCACAGATCCTCTGTTCTTCTCAAGAGTCTAAAGTTCCATTTCCTCCAAGGGAGAATGTGCGAAATGGGTAAAAGTTATCAGGAAATCTGTCTTTAAAAAAAAGTTTAATATATATATTTAGGTTATTTTGTTTTAGTGTCTTTCCAACAGAGATCATGATGCTTCATCCATAGCCTCTCCAGCAGTAATCCACAGGAAAGCACATCTCCAGGCATCCCGTGTGTCTTGAATACACAGGGGTCGGGGTAGGCATGGTGAGGACCAAAACAAAACAGATAAATAGAATTAGAGTTTAGGAAGAACGAATTGCTCCTTAAATGGACACTGTAACACACGTCTTTTTTGCTTTGTCTTCTCTGCCATTTCTTCCCAAGTTCCCCTTTGCTGCCAATTTCTCAGCCTTTGCAGAATTTAGATCTAAATTATATTGCTTCATTATTGGCTAGAATTTAGCTTTTGCAGATATCTACTGACTTAGTTCCTACTCATCTGTTTTCCATTTTCAAAACTTGACTGACTGTCCTTCTACAGTTACTTCCTTCATGGGTTTATGCTTTTATTTTAAAAAACAAACAAACCGCTTTTTGCTATTTTTAATGGGCTTTCAGGATGGAAATAATTAAAGCCATGGATTCAGCCTGTGGTCTCCACCCAAAAGATGTCACTCACTCTCCTGTCTGGCTTCCATATGACTCAGGTTGCTAAAGCTTGCAGAGGTGAGCAGCAACTTGTGTAGAATGGAAAGCTCTGTTTTCAGTGCACACTTCCCAAACTTTGTAGCATGTGACACTTGTGCTCCGTGTTTTCTTCAGTCTTTGGTTCTCTGGCTTCTAGGACTTCACTCTCTCTTTAGTCTTCTCATTCCCATCCATTCTCCTTTATCAGCTTGTCTCCTGTGCTGCCCCTTAAAATGTTAACTTGACCCTGTGTCCTGCCCTCAACATTATTTTCATCTTTTCTATATTCTCCCAAGGTGTGAACTAGTAAAACCACTTCGCCTCAGAAAGTGCAGGTTGGTGGAAAGGAATGCAGCAGCCCTTGAGCCAAAATTCTGGGCTTCATTTTTGCTAGCCGTGAGACCTCAGTGATCATCTAAGAACTTGAAGCTGTAAATTGGTCATCTATAATATGGGAGGAAAACTCTACTTCTTAGGCTTCGGGTGAGGATTCAATGAGAGATGACAGCCCTGAATATGTACAGTTAAACACTCTCATTTCGCCTTCAGTTTTGACTCTGCTTCTCATTTCTCTCCCGCTCCTGAGGGTCAAATCTGACTTTTCAGCTTCATTCTAAACACGACAGCCCCACAAAGACTTCACACTGTATAAATTGAACATTGGAATTTATCTTTGCCCTCTCTTTAACTCTGCTCTTTCTCCTTTCCTATGTTTCCCATTTCAGCTTTCTCCATGTCTGTCTCCCTTTCCCATCTGTGCACCTTCGCTGGGGAAGGTGGGCCTGCCCCTTCCTGGGTTTGTCATTGAAAAGTGCAGCTACTGTGGAGTTACTCCGTCAGGGAGTGTGCAGTGTGTCTTCTCTCCCTCTCACGTATGTTAAGAGTAGGGCAAGGGTGGGGAATGCTTTAATTTAGAGGCTCACCGTCTCTCCTGGGTAACAGCCTCTTTAACTAAGATCTAGGACTCCAATCCTTAACAGTGTTTTTCCAAAAACTGATTTGATCAGGTCACTTCCTTACTTAGGAACCTTTGTTGATTTCTTATTACTTCTGGACCACAATCCAAGGTCACTGAGACATACGAGATCCTTTATCATGTGCTTCAGCCTTCCTCACCACTTACCTGCTCAGCCCACCGCCCCCCCTTCCAGCCACACCGCATTTCTCATCTTCTCTCAAATGCCCTAGGCCTTATGAAAGCTCCTGCCTTTGTCCATGTGTTTCCCTCTGTCTGAAGGGTTCTATTTACCCTCCGACTCTCTCTCCTCTGGTTTATTCCTCCTCATCCCTTTAATGCTTACTTCACATGTTCACCCTTGGTAAGCTTTTCCCTGATTCTCCAGCTAACGTGTTGCTTCGTTTATATCCCTTTTGGATCACCTTTTGGGTCATGCTGTTCTGGAATTGTGTATACGTCTTTTTTTCGTTGTATACTTAGTTCTCAATTGTTTAGTAAATATTTGTTCAGTGAATGAACATGGATGAATGAATATCCTGTGAATTTTGGTTTCTGTTATTTAACACTTAGCTTTAAAGGAAGTGCATTAAGTTTAGTTAGTTGTGGCATATTGATCGGTCAGCCATATCCATTCTCAGCTGCAGGTCTTGGCATATTTTATAAAATAGTTTTAAGAATATTGTAGATGATGTGAGCTTGTGGTTATTTGCATTGAAGTTTAGTATTTTTCTTGCTATATATTAAAAAAATGCCCATTCATCTTAAAATTCCCTTTTAAAGTATCCTCTGTCTATAACCAGGTAGGAATTATGTCACTTGAGAATTCCTTTTATCAGGACGTGTTCTTCTCTGTAAGTGATACTGTGTAAAATGAACAAAACAGATTTTAGAAAAGTAGTTAAGCAGTTCGTGTACGTCATAATTCTTGGGAGCTTTTAGGGCTCTTGAATTCACCATGTTTTTAGAAAAAACTGTTGTACTTTACGGGTATATCGTTAATATCCCATAAGATGCCTCACATGAGAACGTTTCTCTACTGTAGGCAGGGAGTGTTAATTAGAATCATTTGTAATGTGCCCTGTGAAGAAAGGACTCCTTGAGCTCTTTGGAAAAATGTTTGGAATAGAATTACGTCCCTATTCCTGAGTAGAACCAGTTGTGATTTTCCTTTGACAGTAATGATGAATATAAAAGACATTCTTCTCACATGTGTGATGTTGGGAATGTAAGATATATTCAAAAGTAAACATTTGTGGCCAATTTTTTTGGCTCAGATTACTATGACATGGAATCCATGGTCCATGCAGACACGAGATCATTTATTCTGAAGAAGCCAAAGCTGTCTGAGGAAGTAGTAGTGACACCAACCCAAGAGTCGGGGATGAAGACTGCAGATACCCTTCGGGTACTTTCAGGACACCTTATGCAGACACGGTAGATGGTTTCTTTTTCTTGTGTAGCTACTTTGTGTGATTAGATCATTCAAGTTAGTTCCCAGCTTCCCTCCTTTCCCGCCCCAGCACCGACTTAGAATGCTTTTATCCATTCAGTAGTCAGCCCACGAATAGTTAGCCAGATTCAGATAGCCAGATTTCAAAAATTCCAGTTCATCCTTCTTATTCAGAAATCCATTAACCTTCAAATAAAAACTCAGTGTACGATTTAACTGCATTGATAAGATTCTTGTCTTTATGCACATCCAGGAAATGAAATTTTAAAAGCCATATAATCAGGAAATCTCTCTGAAGAGAGTTAGACAGGTTTGGGAGATTCTTCCTTTAGAAAATGGACTATGTGTTCTATAAAGGAACAAATGTATAGATAATAAAGTTAGTGTAAATGTAAAACTGCTGATGACCCTTGTGTTCTGAGCATCAGTGCTAATTTTCTGGTTTATTCCCATGTTGACCCTATGAAAATCAAATGGATAGTGGGGCCAGGGCTGAGGGGAGATTGTCCTTAATAAGTACAGACCGCAGGGTCACTGTTGATGCCGAGTGACTGGTCGTGGCTATAGTGTGTTAGCAGGAACGCACTAATGCTGTACGTGGAAGTCCTACCAAATCTGTTTTATTGAAGCAAACTCAAAGCAAGGGAGTGATAGTCCTACTGAAGATCACTTTAGGAGGCTCAGCATTTTGTGTTTGTTTCCCTAATTCTATGGTATTTTTTATCTGTCTGGCAGAGATCTTGTACAACCAGATAAACCTGCAAGTCCCAAGTTTATAGTGACGCTGGATGGTGTCCCCAGCCCCCCAGGATACATGTCAGATCAAGAGGAGGACATGTGCTTTGAAGGAATGAAACCCGTAAACCAAACTGCAGCCTCAAACAAGGGACTCAGAGGTCTCCTCCACCCACAGCAGCTGCAGTTGCTGAGCAGGCAGCTTGAGGACCCAAATGGTAGTTTTTCCAACGGTGTGTTGAGAGCTCAGATTTCCCCTTCTCAGGGTGTGCTGTTGTTGTGAAGGGCATCTTTGACTTGTTTCTCTGCCTTGAATGAATATTGGTTAGAGGCCTTGCTTTTATTTATATTCAACAGTGGCTTTTTTTCTTCTAGACAAAAGCGTCAGTTAAATTTCAGACTGTTATTGCTGGATATGTTTCATAGGTGGGCTGTTATTCCAGTGCTAAAATGGAGTTCAGCCATGGAACCTAACAATGCCTCTTAATTATGCTTGTTAAAGGATGAACCATCATTCTCGATGCCTTGTTTACCTTTTTTTTCTCTAAAAACTGTACTGTTACTTTCACCTTATACCAGCAGTAGTCTTTTGTAATTAACTTTAGAGAAAATGAATTTGGGTTTTGATGCTAATTCTATCTCAGTGAAGTTTCTTTGAAAGGACTTTCTCACCTAATCTGTCAAGATACTTCTTGGGAGTGTAGGAAAAAAACCTTGTACTTAACATTGAAGAGTAGTACTTAGCAGAACTCATATGAACTCAATTCAGATAGCACCATGCTTTTAGGCCGGTGATGTTTCTTATCACTGCTGCTTCTCTTGCAATGGTATCAGTGACAGCTGCAAGACCACTTTCATCTTCATTCATGATAGAGAATGGTAATTACACTTCTCATAACTGATAAAATTTTTAGAAACACATCCTCACTGGCAGGGTAGATAATTACTGAATCTTATCAATGAACAGATTCAAAGAAAAACAGTAATGGATTTCAAAATTTTTTCCATGTGATCCTCTTCTTGGCAGAGATATGAACATACATTGAGTATCTTTTTCAGTCACTAAAAATATAGTAGACTGTAGGAGGAGATCAAGAGTTGGTGAAGAGAGAACACTGTTAGCTTTAACCTGAGTGCTTTTCCTGCCATGAAATAGTGTCAAAGTTTTGATTAGTGGAGAGAGTTGAAAATCTCACCCTATCAACAGGAAGAAACGTTTACAAATAGTAACAAGGGAAGAACTACAGGAGTCGGGCAGTGCAGATTTCTAGGCCTTATATAATTTGTCTAAAATAAGAAAATTCTTGTGGTTTTTACTATTCTTGGTTTTTAATTTGATAGCTTAATGATTTGGTCTGTTAGGATCTAATTTCGTTTAAATGTAGATGTCCGTGTTAGACTCTATTGGTATATACGTAGTAGCAGTAACACTATAAAAAGTTAGTAAAAATTCTTGCCTAGGTTACACAAGTGCCATGGCCATTGTGGAGACAGCTATGATGAGTGGTGGGCCTCTTTCCCATTGCTTTGACTGGGGACTCAACGTTTCGCTCCTGCTCAAAGGCGAAACGTTTGTAATATTAGTGTGGCTGGACAGACTGCTGCTCGCCAGGAGTCTCTGGCTCTTGTAGCTCTTCCCCTCTCAGCAGGGAGTTTGAAACTTTGTAATTGCTTTTGGTTGGTTTTTTGGAGGGTTATTTCAAGGACACTATAATAGCAACATCTGTTTCAAGCTGCCGCTCCCCCCCCCCACCACATTCTATGGCAGCACAGATTTTGTAGCTTTCAGTGAAAAGTAAATTTGCCTCTTTAAAACTTAAGGAAAAGTTTTTGTAGTTTATGAGATAAATGTCAGTTGGGGAAAACCAGAGGCATGGCCTTTGTGTGTATGACTGAACATTTCTATCAGGAAGATAAAGTTTCCTTTTAAAGTGTTAAATTCTTTAATATTGTTCTTGAGTGCCTTGCTGCTTTATTCCAGTTTCCAACTAGGCTTCTCTTGAGTGTTCTCTCAGTCTTTCGTTTGTCCTGGGTTCTCGTGCATATACCCTAGGCTAATGTATGTTATGTAGGAGGAGGGCAAGGCATTTTCTCTGCAGGGATGACACAAAAAAGATTTAAAAGTCAGGAAAACTACTTCCAGTCCTATAAGATTTTCTTTGGAACTGAGAATAGTTATATATCTTAGAGCTAAAATAATTATTTATTATTTTTAAGTAGCATAGAAAATGTATGTAGCAGGCATAGTCATAATAGCTCTTTGATGACGCCCCTATCTGGGCTATGTGACCGAATTTGTCTGCCTTGTTCTCCTGAAATGCGGATAGAAGTTGGGTCACTGGAACAGTCAGTACTCATAGTACTAGCCGCTGCTGTTGTTAGGTTATGATTGGTTGTTGCCCGTTTTTGCTTTTGCTTTTGCTTTTTTTCTTAAGAGACAGGGAGTGCAGTGGCACGGTAATAGCTCACTGCAACCTGAAACTCCTGGGCGATCCTCCCACCTCAGCCTCCGAGTAGTTAGGGCTACAGGCATGTGCTAATTTTTTTGTAAATATGGGGTCATATTTTTTTGTAAATATGTTGCCCAGGCTGGTCACCAACTTCTGACCTCAAGTGATCCCCTTGCCTTGGCCTCCCAAAGGCATGAGCCACTGTGTCTGGCCAGGATTGGTTGTTTTTCATTCTTCTTTCCATTTAATCATCAGGCTCCAAGAAAGAGATTATTTTCTCTTTGTATAGGTGAGGAAACTGAAGTGTACAGAGAGATCAGGTAATACTTGCCAAAAGTGTCTAGCTAAGCTTCTAAGTTGCAGAGCCAGATTTGAACTGCTTGACCTCAGACAGGAGGACTAGAAGAATGTAGTTCAAGTGCTATTTGCTGTCATAAACATGCCCGTGAACCGTAATGTATAACACTCATGATGCTGGAGTTTTTTTGGCTGGGGTGTCTCAGGCCAGAAGTTGGCAGCTGATTATGGCCCGTGTTTTATTCAGTGTTCTAAATTTGAATTAGTTGCCAACATTGAAAATTTAGATGTCATATGAAAAAGCAGTTTTTTGGTTTACTGAAACAAGAGATAATCTGGCAACACAGGTACCACTTTCCCGTGTTGTAGTTGATGGTGTAATTGGATGTGACACAGTGGTGTGAGTGGGCGTGCACTGTGCTTTCCAGGTTGCCGTTCCCCACCTGTCTGTTTCTGCAACCCAGCCAGTCTCACTCAGGTGAACTGTCTTCCCCCCATGTAGGTAACGGCATTTGTGACCCATTGCAGGCAAAAGTGTTTTCCTCTTTTTTTAGACATTGCTGTGAGTTTAGCACCTGCACTTAGAAAACTGAATATACTCAACAAGTGGGAACACTTGTGTGTGAGTTCTGCTCCTCATAATCTTGCTGAATATGAGAATTAGTTCACATTTCCTTATCGCCCTGTTTGTGTTTTCAGTTTCCATTTTATTGGCTCCCTCTCTTTTATATTTAATTCATTTCTGAAATAATATTGAGAATTAGAATTTCTGGTGAAAACAGTTGCAGAATCAGTCCACTTTCCTTTTCACAATGAGAACTGTAGTCTCCTTCCTGGCAATCTTTTATAGGATTCTATTATCAGTGTTGGTCAGATTATACGGGCTTACTTATTTTATATGGCTGTAAGCTTAACAGAAGATTTTGAGACTGAGGTTTGAGGGAAATCTTGAAGGTGCCATGTAGTGAATTGATCATAATTAATGAGATACTTTAATTCCTTTCCTTTTGTAGCTGAGATGAGTGAACTGAATGTGGCACAGAAACCAGAAAAGCTTTTGGAGCGCTGCAAGTACTGGCCTGCTTGTAAAAATGGGGACGAATGTGCTTACCATCACCCCATCTCACCTTGCAAGTGAGTAGTATCACACAGACTCTGGTTTTAACATCTGTAATCTTATGGCTTATTTTGTTTTTTCTTCTCCGTGGACAACTTTGAGTTTTATAACTAAATGCAGTGGCACTTACCATGGCCCCTCCTCCCCCGAAGAGCAGCAAACTTCTGTGGATGTGTGTTTGTTGAGAGAGGAGCCTTCTTTGTGCTTCAGACCTGTGATTTCCTGATATCTGGGTCGAGAATTCTGTACATTTATAGGAGATGGGTATATGATAACTGCCCCAGTTTGTATGCATTTGGTTCATGCACATACACAGATTTTGAGGAGTTGGGGAAAAATTTACAGGTAATGAGAAAATATTTTGGACTTAACTTTTTCTTTCTTCAGTGTAATGTTTTCTGAGATGGCTTTTAGAATTTTTATGTGTGTGTGTCCTATAGATGGAATCTCTTCTCCATGTTTTAACTTTTTTTTCTTTTTTGCACAGATAAAAGGAGTAATATTTTAACTTTTTAAGGAAATTTTGATATGGGAATTATATAGTTATACATTTAAGGAGACCATGGAATGAGTCTTTGTAGCACAATGCCTTGCATATAGGATATGCTTAGTGTATTGAAATTACTGCAGAAAATATAGACCTTACTTACAGAGTCAGTGGCATGAGTCTTATCACAAAATAAGCTTCTGCCTTTCATGGTGGCTTGGCTTGAGTTGAAAACCTGTGTTACCTCAGGCTTTGGAATAGATGTGTGTGTCCTATTTTCTTATCTGCCTGCCTTTAAAATAGAGTACTATATCCTTTATTTTTATCTGCATTTCTCAAAACAAGTAGTGATAAGGTAGGTAGTAGTAGAGATAAGGAAGCACTCTACAAAAAATGAAGAATGCATTGAGAAGATGAAATATGAATAATATGTTTTTTGTTTTGTAGAGCCTTCCCCAATTGTAAATTTGCTGAAAAATGTTTGTTTGTTCACCCAAATTGTAAATATGATGCCAAGTGTACTAAACCAGATTGTCCTTTTACTCATATGAGTAGAAGAATTCCAATACTGCCTCCAAAACCAGGTTAGTGACTTTTAGTGCACTACTACATTTGGGTAAAAAATAGGAAATGACATTTTATGACTGTAAACAGAATTGGACAGAAAAAGGAATCATTTTAGAAATAATTTTGACAGAATCAGGTAATCTAACCAGTGTTTAAAAAGCAAGTGTGCCTATCCTATTCTTATTTTATCTTCACTAATGAATATATATAAACCTTATCATTCTAACTTAAAATAGTTCGCACTTCTATAAAAACATCAGTAGACGGCATTAAAAATTATTTTGCCAAACAAATTTGATCAATCTTTGTTCTTACTTTTATTAGCAGTTACAACAGCAATACCACCTTCTAGTAGTCAGCTCTGTCGTTACTTCCCAGCATGCAAGAAAATGGAATGTCCCTTCTATCATCCAAAAGTAAGAACTTTTATTTTCTTAAAAACCAATTTATAGTGGTAACTTCTCCATTCTGAGATGTGGAAAGTCATCAGCAAATTGAAGATCTTGCTTGCTTCTCCTCTCCCCGCTTCTTTTTTTGTCAGAGTTAATTTTGTGGTCTTTTAGACCTTGTTCCTTAGTTGTCATTGAGCCTCTGTCTGGCCCCTTAGGCCAAGTTTGAAACTAATGTGTCAGTATCTAAGCACTCACGGGAGAGAGGCACATCTTTGCTAGTCATATTTTCTGTTCTTCTCTGTTCTTGCACATGTGGGTGGGTGGGTGGTTGGTTTCAGTCATGCCAAAACTGAGATGAAATCCAGTAGGTACTACTTAATACCTTCAAACTGTACTGATGCTTTTAATTGTCTGCATGCTAAAGAATAATCGGTGTATCTCCAGCTGTATGGTTGATCCAAGTGAATGATCTCCTTTTTGCACTAACAGCCTAAAGACTTATGAAAGGCCTTTCACCTGCCCCAGCTGTATCTGGGCATAGATGACGATACTCAGTGGAGCGTAATAAGGGATGATTACTACAGTGATTAGAAGTTTATATTGTATGCTAAGCTTCCTTTTGAAATTTTACTTGTTGTTACTCTTTGCTAGGATTTTGTCTTTCAAGGGAGGTTTCTTTTTCAAGGCTTCAGTAGTATTAAAATGGACATTACAGATCAGATCTCTTACCTTGCTAATGGTTAGGGTGGAGTGGTTATTGTCTTCTCAGATTGTTGTGTTTACTTGTATTAGCCTTGAGGATGTTGCTGAAGCTCTGTTATCCATTTAGCACTGTAGGTTTAACACTCAGTGTACAAGACCAGATTGCACGTTTTACCATCCCACCATTACTGTACCACCACGACATGCCTTGAAATGGATTCGACCTCAAACCAGGTAAAGATTAACATTAATTTTTCTAATGTCACTTCTAATTCTTTATTAATATGTAGTTTCTTAATTTATAAGCATATAAATTTTGGGGAAACTAAACTGTCACTTTTTTTCTTTGCTGTTTAATTTTACAAGAGTCCTTTGGCAAAATAATTTACTACATGGACCAAACTTTGTTTAATCCAGTGATTACCTTTTTTTACTTTGATCATCTCCAGATCACATTTCCTTTTTTTTTTTTTTTTTTAACTTATGATCATGTACTGTACAAGCATATACTAAGGCCAGCAGGAGTTTGTGTATATACTGCTTATGAATCTCTAATTAATTTTCTTAGATATTAGCAATTGTAAATTATTGAAAGGAAGTTTCAGAATATTTGTGTGGCATATAAATTTAATTACACGTTATCTTTTATCTACATACATTTTTTTGAATATGATACAGTAAACTTATGACCAAATATTGTATAAAAATATTCAGCTTTTTAGCTGAGGTATATGGTATATATGGATGCAAAGCAAACGATTTAAAAAATTTTTGGTTCTGTTCATTCAGCGAATGATACCCAGTCCCCAGTCCTGCCAGGCAGAAGATCGTGCAGTTTGAAAGTTTCCATCTACTGATGAAAGATACTCTACAGAACTTGTCAAATCTTTGAAACTTGGAATATATTGCTTTCATAATATGAAGTTTATTGCCTATCTGAAGTGTCTGATTTTTCAAGTTTGTAAGTTTCTTAAGTTGTTTTAACATTGGGTGTTTTTTTGTTTTTACTATGAAAAGACAGTTTAAGGAAAGGCTAAATTCTATTAAAACATTTGAGGCATGTTTGTACACTGCTGTTTTAAGTATCAGCATTTATAATGTGACACTGTTAGTAACGGTACTACAGTTTAGGGCTACGTGGTTGGTAGGTGTATATAGAGAGATAAGTGAGGCAAGTCTCATTCTGAAAGTTGAATTTGCTTCTTTCAGTTTTCCCAAAGATTACATAATGTTCTCATAATCCACCATGAAAACAGGAGTGGCCACAATTATTGAGGCGCCTTAAAATAGTCATTCAATTCTGCTTTTTAATTTTTAAGCGAATTTAGTTTGAAAAGCATGACAATACAGGCCTCTTGGGCTGAGAGCTGCTTTGGTAAAGTTTCCCGGTATCTTTTCCTTCTGTGACAGGATAAGTGAGGTGGGTATGGAGGGTGGGGACAGCTGGAATGGCAAGTGTGAAAAATAGGAACAAGTCCTTACAGTGCTCTCATTTACTATTGACATATGCTTTTTCAATAAATTTTTTTGGGAACTACATTATCACAAAATTATACAAATTTTTTACAAATATATACATAAGGTATCATAAAACAGACTTTTAACTCATAAGATTATAAATATACATATATATTCTCACATTCTAAAAAATAACATTCTCAGCTTCACAGAAAATATACTTAGTTACTACTGAAGATAATTTTTGAAATGTAAAAATTAGATTCAAATAGTGTATTTTAAATGACAGACTATAATTACAGATATCAGATGGGTAAACCGCAAAATAGGATGAAACTTTTGGCCTACTATATCAGTTACAGAGTTTTGTGTGTGTGGTTTTTTAAAAGTGTTAAGGCAAGAAGTGTCAAATCCTTTAGAGTTAAATAACAAATGGATCACTGATTTCAAAGACTTGATGTATAGTAGTGTTAAAAATGAAAGCTTAAAAGGTGATGAGAAAAGAGTGAATTAATGCAAAAGGGATAATAAAGACTAAAACATTCACAGGACCAAATTAAACTAACTGTAAAAAAACAAAAGTTCATTGATTTGCTTAGTTATATATCCAAATGATAATAAACCCATATATGTAAAAGTTCATGTTTAAGATCATAGAGCCAGCAGTCTGTTTTGTGGCTATTGCTCTTCCATTGGGAGAAAAAAGAATTAACCAGTCATTAAACCATTTGGTAAGTTGCACTTTGCCATGCTGATCCCAAAGTAAAGACTTGAAACACAAGAAGCAGAGACAAAGCATACAAGAGCATAAAAGGCTGTTGTGTTAGGCTTGGGTGAAATGACAATTCCACTTCATTCTAAAAGTTTACTCAATTGAATTTAAGGCATTTGTTCATTCCAATGTTACTTGAGATGCTTTGCATCTCTGCAGAAGAAAGTTTTCTGAATTATTTAAATTTCTAGAAACAATAGACTTTTAGCTATCATTATAAATGGTGTTCTATATATAGGTACCTTCTCATAGTTTTCATTATAAAGAACATAAATGGGAAACAAGGTCTTAATTTAGTTCAGCCATTTTACAAGGAAATGAGATGCTAAAATCTGATTATTTTTTGCTGTTTAATAGACACTGCCTGGAAATAGATTTAGGAGTTTAATCTTTCAGTCACTGTGGTTTATGGGCAAGCTAAGGTTGACCCTAAAATATTTGTTGGATGTATAACTTTTGGTATAAAATGAACCACCACAATAAATGGATCACAAAAAAAGAAAGGGAACAAGCATGGTGATATGGAGTGAGTGGTACCAGAGTGCACGGTGTGCTTTGGCATGCATTTTATAAAGTGAATGGGACTAAAGATGCCAGAAGCCCCAGGTTACATAATCAGGAGCTTAGATACTGCACACAAAAATAATTCTCTGGGTTAAAAAAAATAAATGGGAGATTCTATATGTATGGCCTGTCACATTTCTTCACCTTCCCTTAGTTGATGGCTGATACAGCAAGACGGCCATGGGATGACTACTTAAAGTCAGCGTGACCATTACTTGTGAAACTACAGCAGTGATTAAGGCTGACTTAGCAGGTTGGCCACTTTGAAGGACGAAAATGCAATGGAAGCAGTTTTCTCCTAAGTAGTTTACTTGCTTAAGGTTACGAAGTTTCTACTTACGCCGCAATGGAAATGGAATTTCTCTGTAGCCAAAAGATGGCATACTTCAACGGGTTCAAATTTGAGTGTTTTTGTTTTTTTTTTTTTTTTTTAACCAAGAGCATGGTTCAGGGAAGCTTTTTTCCCTTAATTTATTGACTGCCTCTTTATAAAACACAAATAGAAATCTAATAGTAATGTATTCCAAAATTTGGCTTAATTCAGGAGAATACATTGATGTGAATTTAAAAAGTACCATTTCATGTTTCAAGCTTCTTAACCCCTTAATCAGCCCTTCAGCCACAGCTATTCAGAGCTTTAAAACTGACCAGGTTCAATCACTGGTTAGATTTTCTGTGACGTAATTTAGTTATTTCTGTTTTTAGTATTCACAAAGTATTGGACACAGAAAATAGATACTAGGAATCATGTATCTTGTTAAACCAAACTGAAGATTCCAGAAACCTGAGGGGATGGGTCTGTTATGCTATAAAGATAACACATTAAAATAAAAATCCATAAGACCAATAGAGCATCTTAAACTTCATACTTAGAAAAATATATTTTTAAGTAGCAGTCTACATAATTTTCAATCTTCAGGAAACTACAGACAGGCTAAACAGCAAATTCCTGAATGACGAGTACTGATCTTTGGCAGCATTTAAAGTGAAAAGGAAAAAGGATCTAAGAATTCAGCCCTAATCCACTAAAAAGGAAGTAACTGACAAGTTTTACAAATGGATCTGGGTTTATTCATTTTGGAAATCAGCCTATGGGGTGGCACACATCTCACTAAACAAATTTTCCAATAGAAAAAAGCTATAAAAATTTTCTTCCAACAGTGATTAAATTGTATAACTTTGTAAATGTGAATTTAACACTTTTGTTTACATGTTTAACAAATGTTTATATATTAGAATACATCTTTAAATATGCCGTTAAATACCATTGCCGTCTAAAACCTTAACAGAACTGTCCACCATTGGAAATGATTGTTCATCATACTGCTTTTCCATTAGTGAGGCTACAGTCATGCTTTAAATTTTCAGTTATAAAGATGGCTTCTGAACAGAAAGGGGTTGACAGCTCAAAAATGAAAATGTAGCAGCCGTATACTGACAACTTTGGATCTGTTCCTGAATTCAAAACTGCCAGGAAAAAGTGTCCTTTATTTAAAAAAGGCCTTTTTAATGCTTAAGAAACATTCTCCAGGAAAGCTTGTGTGTATTTCCTTAGGGAAAATCCTTGCCTTTTAAAAACTGTGATCCCTTAGGGTGATCGTGGTTTTCCTTTCCTTATGGAAATGCAAGGATAAAATATTTCATTAAACAATGAACCTTGAAAATATAAATGCTAAAGAAAAGCACAGTTTTGCTAAAAAGAAGATGAAAATTGTCCAGCTTGGGTTAAGTTTTGGGGTGTTTTTTTTAAGGTGTGCTGTACCCTAAATCTCCTCAGCAGATCTGCCAAAATTTGCACACCCCTCAATAAAGGGGTGGGGAAAGGCTGGCTTTTACCATCAAGTATGCAGTCCTTCCTTGAAATGTAATTATCTGGCAGTGTGTGGATTATGGACAGTTACCCAGTGCATACAGCAAACATTTGAACTCATCACTCTTCCACTATTGTCATGATTCTGGGCATTTCTCCCTGTTACAATCTGGGGTTAGCACCACTTGACCATGCAGGGTTTGGTTTTGGTTTTTTTTTTTTCCCTCTGTAATTCTGGTCTCTCAAGGCTGTTAGTTTGTATAGTCGTCTCAGCATCCGTCTCAGTGAGGCATATGTATGCATTTCCAGACAAATAAACTGTAATAGAGAAGAAAATTGCAGGGAGTTCATTACGTCTCTAGATTTTCAGAATAGTTTAATGTTCTTCAGTTAAAACAGTTGAGATTTCAAATTATACATGTATAACTCTTTTTATGTATTTCATAAGTATATGACTCCAAGGAGCCATCTGGTTATGCTATCCCCTGATGATGTTGCCTAGTTGAGTTCATAAACCAAAGCTGCAGGCATTGGTATTATGTTAAATCTCTTAACTATTATAGTAAAAGATAGTCTGCTCTTCTTGGGCTGAGAGAATTACTAACCTGCAGTCATCACCTCCAGCACTAATAACATGTCGATCACCACTGGTAAATCGAATATTTGTCACATGGGGTGAATGACCCAAGAACCTTTTGTGCTTTGCCTAAAAAACAATGACAAAGTCAGGGCATTTGAAGCTCACACAAGTCAAAGGTACCCATTAGGAACTACAATCTCTATCACAAGAACTGGGAGGCAGCAGGGAGTTGGGACCACAGGCAAAAATTCAAATGCTTTTACAGAGTTAGTAATGGATCTGCATTTAACACAAACCAGGTTATTTGGGCAGTCGTCTCCAGGTACTCTGAAAATTTTTCTCTGAGGAAAAGCATTTGAAATTTGATAACTGATTGGTTTGGTAAAAAGGTAATCAGCTTTATTAGGATAGTTTCCAAAGATGGTATTACTGGAAGGAGGAGATTTGTTTTTAATAGCTTTTATTTCAGGGTAATAAGTTTAGAAAGTTTGGGGAAAAATTTAGAAATACAAATTTAAAAGTATTTTCAAATTAGGACAGAACATTTTAAATATTAAATCATGTAGGAAAAAGTACTAGTGATCAAACATTAAAATTAGGAGTAGAATGATATACTACACAAAACACAAACTTACAAATTTTTCTGGACATGGGAAGTCAAATAACTTAACCATGCCAAAGTCATCTCCTGTTACAAGGCTGATTCCTGAATGAGATACACAGGCACAGTTGACATCGGCTTTCTCTGCATGTCTGGACCAGATTCCCATAACTTCCTCTCCTAGAATACTAGATGGATGGAACAAAAGAAAATTCAATGTATCAAGTATGGACAGGTTTACCAAACTGAAAAAATTTCTTGGCAATTAATCTCTTAAGCACCTAATCATGTTTTTTAAAATACAGGCAGTAAATTGTGATAAGGCAAGTTGTTAGAGGCCTGAATTTCATCTGGATATTAACTCCCACCTTTTTAAAATGAAATTTTATCATTTGAAAAGCTTATAGATTAAATAATCCTCTTAAGATTCAATTAATGCTTTATGAAAGCTGACAGAACTGCTTTTCAAATTAAAAGTGATTCTTCTACTCTGGAGGCTTAGGTGGGAGGATCGCCTAAGCCCAAGAGTTCAAAGCCAGCCTGGGCAACATAGGAAAACCCTGTCTCTAGAAAAAAATTTTTTCAAAAGTGATACTTATGATAGGAATTTTTCATGGACCAACAAATGGATACTCATAGTTACCTGTTTATATCCAGCAAATATGAACAAGTTTACAAGCTTTCAGTTACTAACAGCTTCAAGATAGCATTCCTTTACATAATGAATACAATTGTTTAACAGCACCCAATATTGCTTAACAGCACCCAATATATGTTTTTATTGCCTGTTATTAAATTTAACGTTAAGGAAAATATCATGGCATCTTTAAAGTCATGACGTTGATTTATTCTTTAAAAGAACTTGATAAATCATGAAAGCTGATAAAGCATGGAAATGTGTTCAATCAAAAGGGGTCCCAGCATGAACACACCATTATTCTCTTCCTAAGAAGTCAGGATATGGTAACAAAAACTTGAAACTTGTTACTATTCTCTAGTGAAATGGTTCTGTTCAGAAATAGGATTTTTCAATTTTTCTGACCTTCAAAATGTCACTTCTTCCCTTCTGAATATATGAAGTATTTACCTAGTCCATGTAGCCCAGGTAATTCTGTCAATAGCAGCATGATCCATAAGATGTTTTCCTGAAGGCACTTCATAGACATGCCGTTTATAGCAGCCACTAGAGACCTTTCATCGTATTAAAATGGGACAAGAATTCCATTAGGAGAGAGGCAAAATCCACAAGGAGTTTATAGAATACTAGCATATTGCTACTCGATTTATATATCTAACATTATGAAGAATGCAAAAGACCACTGAAAAAGTAGAGAAAAGGACTGTCAAGTGGGGAGGAAATGGGGAGATGTAGGTCAGAGGATACAAGGCAAGAGTTGAAAAGCTCTGAAACTTGAGAGCTTTAAACGTTTTCACTAACACGAAATGTAAAAGCAGAACTACCCTTGTGAACTGGGTATACAGTATTGATGCTGTACCTGGAGATGCCTGCTATCTGCAGAGAAGTCCATTTGAATGACAAAGCTTGGAATATCTTTGCAGTAGCTGATTCTGTTAAGGGTGGGGCCCAATGTTAGGTCATAAAAATCCACTGAGTTCTCACTGGAGCCCACTGCCAGGTACCGCGAATCTGGACTGAATCTGAATATGAAGGAAAACACGTAAAGATGCATTAGACCACATGAAATAGATATTTAAGATCAGTGACTTTTCCTTTCTAGCGACTGAAAATTATTATGTGTGATATAGGGCCTCAAATAGATTTACCTGACAGACACAGCTGGTTATGTATACTGAAGGTAGACTTGTCTGTGTTACTTGTAATAAGAAAGCTTTATATTTAACTTCAATTTTAAATATTGCCTCATTGTCATCTCCTAATTCCTTTAAATATATCTCAGTTTGAAAAAAACCACTAACATTACATAATTTACTAAGTTAACATAATTCATTAAGACAAGAGTCTTTCATCTGGAAAAATGTATTAATACTAAGTGAAGAACACAGCCCAGCTAAACTCACCTAAGGTTATTAAGATGAAGTGACACTGCTTGCAGCTTGGAAGAACTTACTTAAAAGACAAAGTGAAATACTATTTGCTTAGCAATCACTACAGTCAGTACGGGGAAATTCAGTCTTTTGAAAATGTTCCATGAGTCTTGAGGTGTCTAGGGACACGTGGGAGCTAAAAGGAGCCACTGTTACTGTTTTGTATATTGAAGGTTTATTTATCATGAGGAAGGTTTCATTTGTAAAAGGATTTTACTGCTGAAAATAATACAAGCTTTTGACAGCACTGGACTCAGTAATCTTATCTACTGACCACAAGTGCTCAGTAAATGGTAGCCACTGTTAAAACAAGCTTAAGCACTGAAAAAGGTTTCAAGAAAGGTTTAAATTGATTCAGATTCTGGGTTCTGGGACATAGATGTTCACAGGAATTGATCAAATGAAAAAACTATATATTCCCAAATTGACATTATTGAGAGAAGGTATGTTTGGGGTTACAACTTTAGTTTTCCAGGTGGCAACTTTTGAAGGTCGGATGGCTCTCTTGTATTACAGTGGGAGGTAATTGTTAGCACGATGAACTTAACTGGACATTAGTGTGACACTCATCAAACATTATGTAGTACTTGCTATTATGAGGCACTGTGGTTGGTGCCCAGCGCATTTATAATTTAGCAAGGAGAATTAAGTATATAAACAGCCATATTTCAGCATGCAACTTAGGATGTGGTAAAATGCTACAGGCCCTCAGGACCTTTTTTGAAGGTGTAGCTAAGGAAAGTTTTTCAAATGCAAGCTGAGTCATTTATACACTAGAAATTCTATTCCATTTGTTGACTAACCTGATATCGTGGATTGCACATCGTCTATCTCTCTTCTTTCCCCATATTTTTAGAGAGCTCACTAGTAAAATAATAAATTCTCCATTTGTCATTCCAATAGCCACCATATCCCCTTCAGGGCTATAACACACAGTACGAGCAGCATGTCCCAAATTCACTTTGTTTAACATCTTCTGTATAAGAACCAAAAGAGTCATAGAAAACTACATTAAGTGAAATACTTACAAATTAAACCATTTTCCCCCCAAAATTCTCTGCATGAGTCTGAGATTGTTCCTTCTTTATGCACTAGCAATTTAGGACTTTCACTTCTAAGAAATTATAACATCTTTTAAAAAACTGTACCTACTTTATCAGCAATATCCCAGAGTCTCACTGTCCCATCTTCTGCAGCAGAAAGGAAAAAATCCCTGGAAGGATGTGTTGCCAGTCCCCAGATCGGTCCATCCACATGACCATTAACTAAAATATTGCATGCTGCGTTTTTCTCTCCAACTTCAATTATTTCAGCATTCCTTGTCCCAACTAGTATTTTGCCCTGAAACACAGGGAGGATCAGTACAATTAATGTAATACAGCAGTTGCTCTTCTTAGTAATATTAAGAATGACCCTACTGAACTGCTTTTAGAGAACTTTTTGCTTCGAGCTCATCTAGTTGCACACCAATCATTAGGTCATGCAAAATTTTGTATGACTGGGGGCGCATCTGTAAGAACACTGGATTGGGTTGCATGTTAGAGTCCATGCTAAAGAACAAAGTTTTTCTTTATGGCAATACACCTGGATTCTTCGATAATCAAAGTTTTGACTTTGACTATGATCATCTTGGGATCTCCAAAGAGGGGTAAGTGCACTGGGATATAGAAGAAAGTACTAGAATTTATTTTTTTGTTAAAAAGTAAGCTTAACTAATATTTAATATGCAGACTAAAGATAACACCTGTATAAGATTTATAAATACACTTAATGAGTGCCTGCATGCTCAGAATTTTTTATAGGAATGTTTAGTTTTAAAAAAAATTATTTTTTGATTGATAACATAATTGTATGTATTTATGGGATACAGGGTAATTAGCATATCTATTACCTCAAACATTTGTGATAGGAGCATTCAAAATCCTCTCTTCTAGCTATTTATAAATATATAATAAATTATTGCTAACTATAGTTATCCTACGGTGCTATAGAATACTAGAACTTATTGCTTCTAACTAGCTATAATTTTGTATCCTTTGACCAATCTCTCCCTGTTCCCTGCCTTTCCCAGCCTCTAGTAACCACTATTCTACTCTCTACTTCTATGAGATCAACTTTTTTATTGGCTTCTGCATATGAATGAGAACATATGATGTTTATCTTTCTGTTCCTGGCTTATTTCACGTAATATCCTCTATGTTCATCCATGTTGCCACAAATGACAAAATTCCATTCTTTTTTATGGGTAAATAGTATTCCATTGGGAACTTCTACCACATTTTCTTTATCCAGGGAATGTGTGTTTTTAAAAAAATGGAAACAGCTGTCCTAATCAAAATGAATCAACTTGTGAGGATTTTCAATTCTGTCTACCATAGTTGAATTAGCAGATTCAAGAAAATATGGAAGTTTAAATACAGAGTTTAGACAGAGTAGCTTCCTATCCTATGGACTGCTCTGGTGCCAACTGTGGAACCACAAAGAAAGCAACAGAGAAAAGGCAGAGTAATGCTGGCAAGCAAATCTGTTTTTATGCATTATTAAGTATTGTTCATTGAATTGCAAAGGGCGAGAGAATCACAGTTATAACCACTCTGTTTTCTGCTGCACCGTATTGGCTCATGGAACATCTTACTTTGCCTCTGCACACAGAACGAACACAATCTGTGACTTGTCCTGTCTCAAGCCTGAAGGCACGGCACCGCCTCAGTTCCTGATCCCACAGTTTAACTGCTCCTCCTTCTTTTGACCTAAGTAAATAACAACCAAACCAAAATAAGCGTTTATTATTGGCTATTATATACAAATACTAAGTTATAAGTAGAGTCCTAAAAAAAAAAAAAAAAAGGCCCCAGGGGGTCTGGCATGGTGGCTTATGCCTATAATCCCAGCACTTTGGGAAGCTGAGGCAGGAGGGTCACTTGAGGCCAGGAGTTGAAGACCAGCCTGGGCAACACATAGCAAGACCCCATCCTTACAAAAATATTATTAAAAAATTAGGCACAGTAGTCCTAGTTACCAGGGAGGCTGAGGCAGGAGAATCACTTGTGCCCAGGAGTTCAAGGTTACAGTGAGCTATGATCATGGTACTGTACTCCAGCCTGGGTGACAGAGCAAGACCCTGTCTCACCCCCCCAAAATAAGGCCCTCATATTTCTAATTTTAGTATTCTTCTAAACTTTCTATGACAATTTTAGGATACATTGCATCTCAGTCAAAATAAAACATCTGATTTCAGAAAATTTTATTTTGTGAAAAATTCATTTTTCCTGGCATGAGCATAATGTTATTTAGCCTCCACTTAACAGTATCTTTTCATAATACTTTTTGATTAAAAAGATAACACAAAACAATTTTTAGCATTAAAAAGATAATAGAAATGTAGGTGAGGTAACAGGATTACAGATACTATGCGAGAGTGTATTTTTAAGGACCAAAAGAAAAGCATATTTCTTTTCCTACCATTATGAAAATATCCCACTGAAATAGTTTAGTAGGCTACTAGAGAGTAGGGTGTGCAATTCTAGATAACATGGGAGATACAAGTGTTGGAATAATATGTAAAAAAAAATATAGCCCATTTATGGATTTTCTCTTGAAAGAACTGAAAAATGTATTCCTTTATTCTCTGCTAGATGAATTGCTTGTCTTAGAAAAAGCATGTCCATCTACATTGTTCCTTTTTGTGAAAGGCAAAAGTTTCTGCATTTCAGTTCAACATACATGGGTTCTTTCAGCCCTGTACCGAAATGTATTTCTTAGTCACTTATGTGTCACATTTCAACATGCATATGAATGTGTTGATGGCAAATCAATAAAAAGTATCTGGTTACTTATACCAGATATAAAAATCACTCAGAAAAAGGCCTCTCCTCAGAGTTAAATTTTGAGGTCTTGTATAAAACAATTTGTCTATCAGGTGTGCCTGAAGCAAAAACAAATAAGATAGAATTTGTCTCTAGCATCCTCTCATCCTTTTCTAATTAAAAAAATACGCGCTTTACCCCTTTGTATCCAAGTTGAATAAAGACGAGACCAAGCAGTTTTCCCCCCTACAACGCCTGTCACACAGCAAATACTTACACAGGCAAATAGGCATCAAGAAAATCAATTCTTAACTTGCAGGGCAACTATACATCCACACCTCAGAAAAAGAATCACCCCAGTTGGAGTTTAGGTTTATCTCCAACGCAAAAAACAATTGAAGGTGACTTAAGACCAGAAGGGAGAATCAAGAGGTACATGAAAGGCAATGAAGGAGAAGTATGTGCGGAGGAAGGTCCCAGAGGGTGATCTGTGTAGCCTAGAAGGAACCAGAATACCTCACTGCGAACCCCAGGTAGATCGCAAATGCATCAACATTCAGTGAGGCTGTGAAAAGAAGAGGACTCACGGCCTTTCCTTGCCACCGGTCACAATAAGTCCATCTCGCAGGGTAGTATACATGGCAAACACAGGCCCGTTGTGAGCTCTGGCCACGATTCTACACAATATGTGATCTTTCCACACACAGACATCACCACTGATGGTACCTGTAAACGTCAAGTTATTCTGAAAAGGAGTGGGGAAAGGGAGACAAACTCATCAAAAGTTCAAATAGACTTCAGATACATGTAATTTTCTACGTAACTGTAACGCTGCCTCCTTCCTGGATATAAAGAGCATGCATGGGGTGGTGGGAGACGCACTGCACTCGAGTCAAGAAACCTGAGCTCGAGGCTTGGCTTTGTCAGGGCCTTTTCCTTTTCCAGGTCTGTTGCTTATTAGCTGGAATAACCTTGGACAATTCTTTCTTTCCAATTCTAAAATACTACAATTCTAGTTTATAGTGTTCCTTTGGATTGCTTCCCTTTAGCTGCCCCATTAATAATTTAAAAGTCATTAGTAACTGAGAGTGAAAGAATAACAATAGGAAGGGAAGTGAAGTTTTTATTAGGTTTGGTCAAGTATTTTGTCATAGAAAGTAAAACCATTATCTATGGCAGAGTTGTAGGAATTTTGCAGATTTCACTAACTAGGATGCAGGTCTAGGACCATCACTAATTCATGGCTCTCTGCACTTAGAATGTAAACGTTTCAGGTGCAGAAACCAGTATTTACTTCCCTTGCTTTTTTAACAGCCCCTAGCATAGACGATGCTCAAAAATGCTGAACTGAACATAAACCTACCTTGTTATGTAAGAAAATTTCTCACCGAGTATACTATATTTCATACATTAAAAGCCAATTGTTTCTAATATTTTAATCTTCAAGTTTCTTTTTTATTAAGAATGGGCAATTGACTACATAAGCAATTTTACACATGAAGAAAGTCAATCTACATTGACTTTCTACTGACATCAAATTAAATGCCAGAAGCCTGTGAATGTGTGGGGTTTTCTTCTGGAAATGAACTACTGGTCTTACATTAAGAATACTCAAAACATTCAACTGAAAGTGGACATGGCACGACCAACATTTTCAATGGTCTTCTCAAAAACATAAGTGTACTTAAAGGTTTTAAAACTATAATTTTCTTCCTGTGAATACTGCATACCCACATACGCACTTTAATGAGCACATCCACTTAGTTTTTTGATGCACCAATGGATTTATAAAGCCTAGCCAAAGCAGAATATAAAGGGAAAAAGACGTGGATTGTAAACCACAGGCCCAGGTCGGGTGCAGTAAGGTGAGGAGAGAGGAGGACTCGAACACTCTTCTATGGAGACCAGGAGTTGCGCCCTCTCCTGTTGTCTCTCGCCTCAGAACACTTCCAGCTATATGGTAAGCAGTGGGTTAAAATGATAAAAAGCAAAGGAAATTCTAAACCCAAATACCACCTTAAGTCACTTGAAAATCGTATTTTTTTATTTACCTTTCTTTTACTCTGACAAACTTTTTGGATCATTAGGAACTATTAGAAAGACAAATTTTAGAATATTTAGGGTAACAATTACAAGATTAAGGAAGGCTTTTGAGAATGGCAATGGCCCAAGGACTCAAATGTTTCGTCACAATCCTTCTTCCCTTTCATTAACTTTCTTTCTACTCCCTAATTTCTGAAAGAAAGTATTAGATTTCTGAAAGATAAAGCAACATTAATGTGGCTTATGTATCTAGGGCAAGAAAATTTAAAGTAGTCAAAGTCACACCACCACACGCATTTTAAGAGACATACTGCGCCAAATGCGACAGCGAGCATGGTCTGCATCCGGGCATCTTGCAATGTGCTCAGGAGCCCCTTTTTGCTAAGAAGAGCCCTTCCCACTAGGGTCCAGAACTTCACATGTTTTACTCCGACAGAGACAAACTGGGTATCTGAATCTGGTCGGAATTCTGCCACAAAAATACGTTGGTTGTGACCAGCTCTGCTGGCAATTTTGGCACCTGATGAAAATACAACAAAATCATCTAGGTTATTATAGGAACCAAGCTAATCAACAATTAGAACAGTTAAGTGAAATATATAGTTCAAAACACAAATGCTTGGGCAGGCGCAGTGGCTCACGCCTGTAATCCTAGCACTCAGGGAGGCTGAGGTGGGAGGATTGCTTGAGGGCAGGAGTTCGACCAGCCTGAGTAAGAGCAAGACCCTGTCTTTACTAAAAATAGAAAGAAATTAGACAGGCAACTAAAAATATTAAAAAAAAAAAAAAAAGCCAGGCCTGGTGGGGCGCACACCTGTAGTCCCAGCTACTTAGGAGGCTGAGGCAGGAGGATCGCTTGAGCCCAGGAGTTTGAGGTTGCTGTGAGCTAGGGTGATGCCGTAGCACTATAGCCTGGGCAACAATGTGAGACTCTGTCTCAACAACAACAACAACAAAAAAACCCAAATGTTTATACAAAGAGAGGGCCATGGCCTTTGCCCTGCTACCTAGCAATCATATGAGGTACAATTACTTGTGTAGTGAGTCCTTCTCATGTATCTTTGCAAATGATGTATGTATTTATGGAGAGCATCGTTACCATTTAGGGACCGTTGTAGATTTTAGGGACCATGTCTTAATTTTTTTCTGTGTAGCTCCATTAACTTCTATCTATTTATTTATTTTATTATTATCATTTTTGAGACAGGGTCTTGCTCTGTCACCCAGGCTGGAGTGTAAAGGCTCACTGCAGTCTTAAACTTCTGGGCTTGAGTGATACTCCTGCCTCAGCCTTATGAGTGGCTGGAAATGCAGGCATGCGCCACCACACCCAGCTAATTTTTAAAATTTTTTATAGAGACAGGGTGTCGCTATGTTGCCCAGGCCGGTGTCGAACTCCTGGCCTTAAGCGATCCTCCCATCTCAGCTTCCCGAAGTGTTGGGATTACAGGTGTGAGCTACTGCACCTGGCAACTTCTTTTTATATAACTTAAAAGTTTTGTCTAAAATGTATTAGGTAATATTACCCTATTGATCTTCCCTTATCATTTCAAGTATACTTGATTTTCATTCTGTAGTAAGATAACCAATCAAATCGTTAATAATTAGCAAAGACATACATAGTTCCTTACTGAAAGGAAACAGCAGTGAATCATTTATAATACTAATAATGGTTTCATTAATTTGTCTGTTTTATGAGCTTACAGTTTCACTGGGCTTTTATAGTAGAACATACTTATGATACCACCAACTGTGTGGTGTATACTGTGCAGGGCTACAGTAGAATTCATATTACCCTACTATTCTTTTTAAAAATAACATACACACACACAAAAAAAATCCTACCTTCCTGCCATCTCCAAATGGTAATAGTATGTTCTGGGTCTAGTCCCACAGACAGCAATAGTTTGCCAGTAGCACTGAAGCTGACTGAACATACTCCCTTGGAATGGTAGCATCTTAGTATAGATAAAGTCTGCTTATTCACTGCATCCCAGATGTGGATAGAAGGAGCTGTAGCTAAAGATAAAGATAAAATCCAAAAATTGTAATATACCTGTTATGTTTGCATTTTTAAAGCTAATGCATATTCGTCGCTGAAACATGGAAAAATATGTATGAAAGAACTGTACTTAACAAAGAATATCTCAAAACTAAGACTAAATTTTAAAATTAAGAAAGAGGGGAAGAAAAGGAAAGGAAAGGAAAAAATACAGAACGCTTTTTCAGGCTCTATTCAAATTGCACTTTTGGAAAAATAGCATTTAGACAAGCAAATCAGGCAATCACAAATTTAAACAATGCCTCAAAAATAATGCATGTATTATGTACATTTTAATCTTTATATAATTATTTGGAGAACTATACAAATATTATAAATACATATGAAATATTAGGTTATTAAGTATGGAATGTCTCATTTCCTTAAGTACTAAGTTTGACAGTTGATATCTCTGATATTTCACTTTGACACTTCTTTTATCTTTTTTATTGTGAAGATACATCCTCATTCTTTCAAATGTACATTTTGGCTTGTGATTATCTTTCAAATTTTTTTGTAGAGCAATTTTTGTGAAACTATGGATGTCAAAATTTGTGTTATTTTTTAATGAGTTCCGTTGTGGAACCAATGCAATCAACTCAAAATATCAGTGAAGTGTTTGGGAAGGATGTGGCTAATGACCACACAGTACGTCGATGGTTTGAGAAATTCCATTCTGGTGATTTTAATCCTGAAAATGAGCCATATGGGTGACCTATGACCAAGGTGGATAATAATAAGGTAAAAGCTGTAGTGGAAGCGAATCCATCTCAATCTACGTGTGAATTAGCAGTAAGGTTTGACGTAACTATTCCAACAATATTGGACCATTTGAAACAAATGGGCAAGGTAAAGAAGCTGGATACGTGGGTACCACATGAATTAAATGAGCATCGGAAGAGAAATCGTCTCGAAGCTTGCCTTTCTTTGCTGTCACCACATAAAGGGGAACCATTTGTACACTGTATTGTTATGTGTGATGAAAAATGGATTCGTTTTGACAATCACAAGTGTTCGGCACAATGGTTGGATAAAGATGAAGTGCCGAAACACAGTCCAAAACCGAACATTCATCAAAAAAGGCTAACAGTGTCTGTTTGGTGTTCCAGTGCTGGGATTATCCCCTATAGCTTCATGAAACCTGGTCAATCTATTATAGCGATGTCTACTGCAACCAGTTGGATGAACTGATGAGGATGCTTGTGATTAAGCAGCTGAGATTGGTCAATAGAGACAAGCCAATCCTCTCGCAAGACCACGTTACAAAAAAACAACGCTGCTCAAACTATAGAAGCTAACTTGGAAACTCTCTGTCGTCCACCGTATTCACCAGACCTTGCACCAACTGACTACCACTGCTTCCAGGCTTTGGATCACTTCTTGCAAGGAAAAATATTCAATTCTCAACAAGTTGTGGAAAATGCCTTTCACGATTTCATTGCCACTCGCTCTCCAGGCTTCTTCACTGCTGGCATAAACAAGCTACCATTAAGATGGCAAAACTGTGTCGATAGTTTCAGCTTATACTTTAATTGTACTACTTCTTGTTTGAGATATAATAACCTAAACTTCTGATTCGAAATTGGACATTTCATATTTAATGACTTAATACAAGTATACATTCAGTAGTGATGTTATCTGAAAGGAAAAATGAAAAGCAATCACAAATTGAGAATGGCAGTAGATAGATCTCAAAGGAAAGTTTCAACCATACAGGTAAATATCTGATAAAAAGCTAAATTCACATCACTTTATAAGACTTTTTTTTACAGGATTTCATGAGAAAGATAAAACTGCTTATCTTTAAAAAAAAAAAAAAGTGTTTGTTAGTATTCATCTTGTGTTGCCTGTTTCTGCTGCTTAAAAAAATTCTCTGTATTATCCAAATTAAAAAGATTATGGCTTTGTACTATCCTTTTTTCACAAAGTGCGCTCTTTGCTAATTATTAATGAATAGGTAAGTTAATTCAGCAGCTGATTCACTCTCAGAACATAAGTACTTTTAGTAGAACAATCAAAATACTAAAATACATTTGCTTCAAATTATAAATGTTATAAATATTTTAAAAATAGAGAAACATTAAATAAGACAAGCTGCCTTAAATCATTCAAGGCAGAAAGAAATTCTGGTCCCTAAAGAAAATATTCTGATACATTTAGGTTATATTTTATATCATGTGCTATTTATAGTACACAATGATAAATTAAATCTGACAGTTTTTCCAAGAAAATAGTTAAAATATATGAAACCAGTGATTTAAATTTGAGTATCATTAAGTAGAAATTATTTAAAGAATTATACAACTGTAAAATATCAAAACTACATAGAAATAGACATAAAATTTGCCATAAAATAAAGTAGGTTATTTATGTTTAAAAAATTTATCACAATAAGTATTGGACTAAAATTAGAATGTTTCTCATTTATTAAAATGTACTATCAATTTCATAGGCTTGTGAGAAAACAGAAAAGTAAAAAAACCAAAGTAAAAGAGTTAAAAAAAAAAAAAAAAAGTCAAAGTACCCTGAGGCATAAACTTAATCTCAATAGGAATGTTAGGTGGCTTAAATTTAAATGTAAATATATACTAGTAGATCGCTCTATAATTTTTTGCCAGTGATAAATATTATATAAACACTTGTATATATGTATAAAAAAAGCAATTCTGGGCAGTCCACATACTATATTTGCCAAAATGTGATGAGATAGACAATGGATCTTTGAGAAATACCACTGTTGTTTTTGCCTCCAAATTTAATGTGACAAATTAAAAAGTTACATTTATCTAAGATTTAAACAGCAAGTAATTTTAAATTGAATTCCTGAGCTCATATTTTTATAAAAAAGGAAATGGCAAGAAGCTGATGCCAGGAATTTATGTTTTAAAACTTATAGGTATGCTGTGTTGTGGGATTGCTACAAATTTAGACTGTTCAAAACTTACATCAATAACAGTATTTAAAGTTAAAATTACTGCAAATTCTCAGGACCTCTCTAAGTTCCTAAAGATAAAAGTACATTGATTAAGTATATTTTATTTTCTCCTAGCATTTGAAAATGGTCATCTGAAGTGCTCAGGTAACACAGATACAACTCTTACTCCTGCTCTTCTGGGTGGCCATCAGGTATTAAGTGCCTATCATGACAGGCATGTTACTGGATCCACTTCATACTTTCTAATCCCTACCTTCTAGGCAGGTATGTTTTCCCCTGAACTCAGGTTCAGAGAAGTGACTTCCCCTAATACGAATGAGAGCTGGCAGAGCCGGCACAGTTGCGCTGTTGTCAGTATCCAGGTTCCATTCTCGCCCTTTCCACTACTAGCTCTCTCTGGAAAATCAATCCTAACAACTTTTCACAAACATTTTACTGATTGACTGATTGTACTGCATAATTCTCACACTTGATTTATTGGACAAAGGTCAAACTTTTTGCTTTCTATTAAGCACATTCCACAGTACAAAGCTGTCGTGAATAAAGTCTATACAACTTAACAGTTTCAATAGCTGTTCAGACACAAATTTATTTCAAACAGGTAATTGGTAAACATAATTAATTACAAGTTAGAACTGGACTATCTCAGTGCTTTAAAACATTAACATAGCGGTAATTTACAGTTGCTCAATTATGGTTAGCAAAATAAAGTCCAGATTAAGGCTGGGAATTACTACTATAATCCCAGAAAGTCAGAATTCCTTGGGTACCAAAGTCCCCTGCTATCATTAGTAGGCACGATTCAAAGATTATGTGCATATTCAAAGGCCATGCTCTCCCAAGGAACAAAAGGCACTTCTCTATTAAACATGCAAAAACAACAACAAAAAAATCCATTCATTCGGAAGAATTGCCTACCCCCTCCCCCAGGCCTTCCTAAGCAGTTTGATATGGAAGAAGCAGTCAAAGTTAAATTACTTTTACAACCGCTGTCAAGTTTACATTATCCACCTTAGGAATGCAGGTTTATTTTTAACACTTTGAGACTCAACCTCTCAAAAACAGAAATCAGTAATGTGGGAGAGGATATATTTTTTAGAACAAAAACTAAAAAGCAAACCCAACTCAACAAACAAATCACAAACACACACATTGATCCCTACACCGTTCTCAACACAAAGGACAAATCAGAGCCCAGGGATTTTCCCTTTAGTAGCAGCGTGTGCTTCCACAGGAAGAGGTTTAATTTACAGGAGGTCGTTTATTGGTCCTTCAAAATGTTATTGACATTCCTTATCTTTGAAAACAATGGCAAGGGGCAAATCACACTTAATATGGAAAAAGGGAAAGGGAGTGAAGGAGTGCCAACCGGATGCCAATGTCCTTTCCATGCATAATCAGTGTGACAATGCCATTCACACATCGGGGCTGCCGGGTACTAGGGAGCTTGGAGGACCTACCAGAGCCCTGCAGTGGGTGACACCAGAGATGACTGGGGTGGGATTCATGGGCTTAAGGCTGTGCACCACTTAGGAGTACCTCCCCCTCACTGGGGGCCTCTGAACCAGCCTGCAGGATCCAACATACAAGCAGGCCCTGCTAACACCCTGGCAAGGCCAAGACTTCTAAAGCCAGGAAACCCAGTCAATGGGGCCTTCTTGTTCTTCCTTTTCCCAGGCTCAACTGCATAGAATAATGATTTTTGACAGTGAAGCCAAATGAATACTATGGGAGGTAACCACTAGTGCTCAGGAATACTTAGGAGGAAAACAATGACAAAAATTTTTAAGGTACTCCTCTCTATTGTATATACTGTATAACAAAAACATTTTGTGTTAAACATTAGGAATTACATTTTAATACAAGATTCCCATTAAAAACACACATACCACACACACACAATGACAATGACAAAATAAAAACACCTTACGAATACTGGAGGAAGGGTTCTAGGTCATCCACCTCAACCCTGGTATCAGGTTTTTGAGCCCAGCCCATGGCTAAATATGAACACACTCTGTCTTAGCGTCTCAGGCACAGGGGGCCCTGACTCCAGCAACCTTGAAGTTAAACTGTTACATACATTATAGCTACGTATGGATACAGTATTTTAAGTTAGGAGGCAAGTAGTGTATAAAAGTGTTACTTTACCAACTATCAGGAGACGGTTGGGGGACAAAGAACAGTTAATAAAAGAAAAAAGCTACATTAGCCATTGGGAGACAATATAACTGGCTTAATAGTTCTTTAAATTAAAAGAAATCAGTACAGAAAGTATTATCCAAAAAAAATTACTAAAAATCCAGAGAGATTTTTCCATTGTCCAATATGTTCCTAATACAACGTCAGAATTAATAACGTGGACAGTCAAAAGGAGAATGCTAACTTCTGAAAAGGAAAGCCCTGGACATTTCGGGTAGGTGTTTGGTTCCCAAAATTTCACTGAAGAAAAATGCTATTTCTTAATGTCAGACTGAAGTGTAAAGCAGTATAAATTAGAGGCCAAGTCTTCTCTTGCTGGTCGATTTACTTTTGTAAAACAGACTTCTGTTCCTTTTATATGAAAAATTTACATTTGAAGCATCAGATTTTTTTCACCGATGAGGGGAGGAAATGAGCTTCTGCTCTACTTGCAGTCGGTGAAGCTAAGGTGTCCTTCTCAAAGTACAGCTGGAATTGGAGGTGAGAAACATAGGTACTTGCAGAGTTAGGCTGCTTTGCATCTACCCAGCATCTAGAACCAATTCCAGCTTCATAACGGAGCTGTGAATGAACTCCCTTAGGCATCTGGTGGCCATGTAGCCAGTAGCTCAAAACTAGAAAACCGTGAAACAGGTAAAAGTGCAGACTATTAGCTGGAAATGTAAGTGTATGTTCTGGAGGGAGAACGGGTCTCATTCTGGGCACTGGGAGGTACATTTAAGAAATTCCAAATCAAAATAGTGCCATCATGGGAGCTGCTGATTTGAAACTCATCAAACTGTAGCCAAAACACAGGTCCACAATGGTCCACCAACGTGCACAGACACAATGTGCTTGCTGGGGTTCGAGGGTCAAGAGCAGCTTGCAAGTCCCAAACTTTAATTTTCCGATCATAGGCTCCACTGACAAGCCTCTTGTTATCAAACCAGATGCATGGGACCAATTCTTCATATCTTTCTAGGACTTTTAAACAGGTGCCACATTTGATACCCTAGAGCCTAATGGTATTATCTGATGATCCACTAACAACCAGCTGATCCCTATACTGGAGAGAGGCGACGCCTCACTTGTGCTCATTGAAACTACGAACAAATTCACAGGTACTTGTGCTACAGATTTTGATGGTCCTGTCACCAGAGATGGACAGTACTTACTATCAAAGTCTACTATGTTGACAGCAGCACAGTGGCCAACCAGGACCCAGTGTAAAGTGATATCAGTGGCAGAAGCCATGTCCCACACAGCAATGGAACAGTCCTTGGAACAGGTCACCATCAGTTCATCCCTGAAGCGTAAGTGCAGTGCAGCCTCATTGTGGTAGATCAATGTGTTAAGAACTTCACCCATGTTCACATCCCAGACTCTCGCTGTAGAGTCTGAAGAACCAATTACAATGACATATTCATCATACTGGAGACAGAGGACAGAGCCTGTAAGTCCTGTTAACACTTTAAAACATTCCAGGCTGGTTTTATCCCAGCCCCTTCTTCTGCTGTAGAAGGCACACAGAGGACCACTGAAGAAAGGAATTTGATGGACGATTGCCTATCATGACAAATACTAACCAAGACCAGAGAGAGAGAGAGCTCTACTTTCCTTGAATTGTCTTAAGGATAAAAAATGTCAGATTCTTAGCTTCAGATACAGTCTTAGGTGGGCTGAAATAATGTCCTTAGAGACAAAAATGTTCCCTTAGTATACATTGAAAACACATCTAATGTATTCAATGGGAATTATACCATACCTTTTCTAATGTATGTATTTATTGTCCCACATTCCAAAGTGACAATTTAAAAATTTTATCTCTCTTTAAATCAATACTCACTTCCCTACCTCCTCTCAGCTGACATAGAGAATACTGAAGTCATCAGATAGGAGCTTATTTTCCCATCCCCAAATCTACCAGTCTTCTTGTATTTACACCTAAACAGCCTTTGCTTCTTATGTCTGTGGATAATTTCTTCTTGCCCAACTGATTTCTCCCAAAGTATCTTCCCATCTCATTTAGCTAACTGCTCAAGGAAAATATTAACCAGTGGCCTTGATTTCTCTCTTTGTAATAACCCCATATCCAATTCATCACAAAGGATTACAGGCTTTCAAAACATCCCATATTTGTCTAGTTCTCTCCACTTTCACTCCTACCATGCTTGTTTAATTGTCTTTTGCTTGGCCTACTATAATAGCCTCCTAATTTTCCAACTTCTCTTTACTGTCTACATTCTCAACAGTGTAGTGAGAATGGTTTTCTCAAAGTATAAATTAGAGTACATCACTCTCTCATTTAAAATTCTCCAGTGACAGACTCTACACTTAGCATGAATCCAAACTCCCCTCCATGCACTACAACACCCTGCATTACCCCTCTCTAAATTCATCTCAGAGGCTTTACTCCAGTCACACGGACCTTCCAGTTTCTTGATCCAGCCTTAGGGCTTGCATTAATATAAGAGTCAATACAAGCAGACCTGAGGTTACTGTCATTAGGAAGTCCTGCTTGCTGGGCTAGCTCTTGGGCAATATGTCAGAATTTGACTTTTAAAGTATCCCCTATGTTGACCAGGCTGTTTTGTCCACCTGGGGCACTGAACACCTGCTTTCTTCCAGGAGTCTGGCATTTTGGTAGTTGTAGCTAGTCTTGATACCTATGTGATCAGCCCCCACCCCCCAAAAAACCCTGGACTCTTGTGTCTTAAGTGGGTTTCCTTGGGCAGAAACACCCTACATGCACTGCTGGATTTGGCTGCAGGAGGAAGAGGCAGGTTCTGTGTAATTTTGTGGCAGGCGGTAGAAGTTGAGGGAATATAGAATGCCTATGACTGGATCTTCCAGACTCTACCTCATGTGTCTTTTCTATTGGCTGTTCACTGTAATAAACCATACCCCTAAGCACAACTACCTCTGAGTCCTGCAATTTCTCCCAGAGCACTGCTGAATATGTGGGAAGTATTGGGACCCCTGAAACAGACCTCAGCCTGAAGCCCCCAGATCATGCCTCAGCTGTTGTTTTTGTATCATTCCTGGCCTAGCAAAATGTTACCACCTCTGAGAAAGCAAACACTTTGTTTTATGGCCATGATCTCATTTATTGTTTTTAATCACATTTATTGCCATCTTAAATCAAGTTATATTTTAAACTTTACTTATTTAATATTTATATTCTCTGTCTCCCTTTGGGGCAAGGATCAGCAAACCTTTTCTATAAAAGGTTATATAAGACACAAAAGTGAAGAAATTATGCAGGTTCTTGTATAATAAGAGAGAAAGCAAATTCCCACAAAAAGTTTTTTTGATGAAATTCATAGAGTAAAATTTTTGTAGTAAAGATCTAATGAAAAGAATGAAATTCTTTCTGGAGAGATAACATTTCCCTTAATTGAGGTTCAAAGTCAGAGTTCTCTATCATCAAAATTGGTGGCAAATGTTCATCTGTTAACACTGATCTGTAATAAGAGTTTACACATTTCCACTTTGAAAATGTCTTTTCACATAGATAGGTATTGCCAAGTAATGATATCAATCCATAAGCCTGTGATTTTCACTGAGCATATTAATTGCTTGGAAGGCATTTAGAAAATTCTATTAGAGTCTTGTCTTGATATTTGCCTTTCACATATATTACATTGCAGAACAATCACTTTTTTTTTCTCTCTGAGATAGGGTCTGGCTCTGTTGCTCAGACTAAAGTGTAGTGGCATCATCATGGCTAACTACAACCTAAAGCTCCTGGGCTCAAGCAATACCTATCTGCCTCAGCCTCATGAGTAGCCAGAACTATAGGCATGCACTAATTTGTGTATTTTGTGTAGAGACGAGGTCTCGTTATGGTGGTGAGGCTGGTCTTGAACTCCTGGCCTCAGGCAACCTTCCCACTTTGGCCTCCCAAAGTGCTAGGATTATGTATGAGCCACCGCGCTTGGCCAACTGCAGAATAATCACTTTAAATTGAAGGTTAGGCAGAAGTTTCTCAACTGTAGAGTTAAACCAATTTTCGAAATGTGGAAATTTTCTTGGCACTTGCATCAAGATCTGAAATATGCTTCTGGAATTGTAATTTGAGCCCAGAAAACATATTTGCTTTAAATTTGTGTAGGGATGGGGATCCTGCTTGTTTTTATTTTTGACAGCATGAGAAGTGTACAGTACAGTTCAACATTGTCAAACATAAGTTATCATCAAATGTCTTTTACCAAAGTTTCACATATAAGCACTGTTTTACCTTGTAATTTCAAGTGTAATTCACTAAGAAATATTATTCGTCTGCAGCAAAAAATAACTTTCAAAGCCATTCAGTGTTCAATAATAGTGGCTGAGGGCAGTTCTTCTCGTTCAGAAAAATTTCTGTCTTGGCTCTGAGTTTAAAAAATTGTAATAAAACTTTGCCACTGCTAAACAATTGAACTGCTGTATGATAGGGTAAGTTGGGATATTAAGTTTATATCTATAACATAAATTTAAGGCACTGATGATGGTTAAGTCTACGAGAATGAGAAGTGAGTGAAGTTAACTGTTGACACAATAACAACATACTAAAGTGCAATAACAAATGTTAGAATGAAATATTTTCTATGAATTGCCTGCTGATGAAGAGAACAACAAATTACCATAGGCTTTAAACACCTTAAATTTTTACAAGCCTTGTAAATTTATCCAACTATCCCTTTTTCTGCTCTACATATATTTTTACCACCATCAATTGTAATATGTCTTAGCAGATACCCCTTCAGGTTGTCCTGAATTAATGTTTTCTTAACCTCTTTGAAAAGAGGTTTTTAATTAACTGCTGATGCTGTTCCCAGTGACATCAACTCTTTTAGCAACTGTTTTTGCCAAAAAGGTAATAGTCTTAAACCAGTTTATTTTCTCTGGACACCTTTCTTCACCTAGTGTAATCAAACACAATTTAACTTACTGTCAGTAAATAACTTTGTTGTGCTATAGCAATACACATAGTGCTCAAAACCCATGAGGTTACAATTGTATCACTGGAACTTGTAGTGTGCCAAGCAGCAGTGCAAAGCGATGAGAGTATCACACACACAGTCTCTGTAGTTACTACTCAACTCTGCCATTGTAGCACAAAAGCTGCCATAGAAAGTATGTAACTGAATGAACATGGCTGTGGCCAACAAAATCTTTATTTATGGATATAGAAATTTACATTTCATATAATTTTCATGTATCCTAAATTTTATTCTTTTGATTTTTTTCCAACTATTTAAATTAGTAAAAACTATCTATAGCTCATGGGCCATATAAAAATAAGTGGTGGGCCAGATTTGGCCCATAATCTATAGTTTGCCAACCCCTGATCTTGAGTGTAACTAAGAGAGTAAGGACCTTTTCTGTTGTGTTGGATGAATCTGTGGTTGAATAGTCAAATCACAAATCATTCTTAGGTAGCATAAAGAAGAAGAAAAAGAAAAAGGAAAAGAAGAGAAGAGAAGAGAAAAAAATTTAAAAAAGAAAAAGCCTGGTTATTATAATATCTAAAAACAATGGATACACATTGTTAATTTTATAGCTTTTTAAATTCACAAAGCCATGGTTAAAAATCAATAATAAAAAGTTATTTTTAAATCTTTAAGTGATCTGTTCGATATGTGCAACAATTGAAACTATACAAAAAATAATTTTAAAAATATGTTATTCTTAGGCAATAAAATTTATTGATTTATATTTAAGTTTTAAACTCACCTCCATTTTCACCAGCTGTATGATATTGGCAAGTTAGTAACTACCATGAAGAATTCTTGTGATGATTAAATGAGGTAACATATGTAAAGTGCTAAGAATAGTTCTGGGCATACTAAAAATGTCAAAATATATTAGCTTTTTTTAAAAAAAAATTATTATTGTAGATTGAGTGCAATATCATGACATTAAAATGTTACATTCTTCATTAAAAAAAAATTACCCACAGGTTTCTTATAGATATTTAAGTTCAAGTATCTTATTACTTTATAAAAATTTGGGCTATCATTACCAAACAATATAACTAAAACAGAGAATGTTTCAATTTGTCTTACCTGACATGTCTGCTGAATCACCTATAATGGAAAAACAGTTATCCATAAATAATATAAATACTAACAGTAAAATTTTTAAAAAAACATAATATCATAAAATAATTTAAATCATAAAATACCATACACAAAATTAATTTTATTACATTAAATTGAATAAACTGTGAGTCAAGGTACTCACTTCAGTTATATTATTCACACCTATTCCATCTATGACCTTTTGATCCTTGTTTGGATAAAAACTTTTTCTTTGTATGTAATGAGTTACATAAAATTTTAATTATAACTTTTAAAATAATACTGATATGATTTAAATTGATATGACCCTCACTTTGGTTTACAGAATGCACTGCTAATAGGCCCTTTGGAGTTTTAATGCATCTCTGTCTCTGGGAAAGAATTAGATCTAACTCATCTAAGAGACATGATGGTAAAGGTTACCACATACCTCAAGAAAGAAAAAATGTTCTTTCTTTTAAATAAAAATTTTCCATATGAGTAAAAGTTTTCCAAGAAAGAAAATGTGAAAGCCTATGCTCATTATATTTGTGGTGGAAATATCTATGAACCAAACTTTTAAAAGTGACAGTCTTTAGAGCAAGAAAGAAAGGAGCAAAAATTTAGGAATCCATTGAAGATAGGCGATTG
>CAUYSK010070380.1:0-15024 GCA_963575035.1 Avahi laniger | reverse complement strand
GAAAAAAGACAGCCCAAGTCATGATCAAAAGACATGTTGTTGTAAACAAGTTGACAAACTCTGAAAGGATCAATCTAGTCAATATTGCAGCTTTTGTGTGCCACAGAATCTCTGTACTAAATACTCAACTCTGTTATAATAACAAGAAAGAAGCCATAGGCAAAAGTAGACAAATGAATATAGCAATGTTTTTTTTTTGTTTTTTTTTTGTTTTTTGAGACAGAGTCTCACTGTGTTGCCCAGGCTAGAGTGCCGTGGCGTCATCTTAGCTCACAGCAACCTCAAACTCCTGGGCTCAAGCGATCCTCCTGCCTCAGCCTCCTGAGTAGCTGGGACTACAGGCATGCGCCACCATGCCCGGCTAGTTTTTTCTATATATTTTTAGTTGTCCAATTAATTTCTTTCTATTTTTAGTAGAGACGAGGTCTCGCTCTTGCTCAGGCTGGTCTCGAACTCCTGAGCTCAAACAATCCACCCGCCTCGGCCTCCCAGAAAGCTAGGATTACAGGTGAACCACCGCGCCTGGCCCCCAAGTGAAGAATCTTATCTACTTATTTACGTTTTTTATAGTGACTGTGTGTGTGTGTGTGTGTGTGTGTGTGTGTGTGTGTGTGTGAGAGAGAGAGAGAGAGAGAGTGTGTGTGTGTGTGTGTAAGCAGGGAAAGGATTACCTTTAGAAAGTTAACCCATGAGCCCCAATTTCATTGCTTTTTATTTGAAGTAAAATGGACAGACATGAAATATTTGCTGTGATCTAGAGTGCTTTAATTTATAATAATTTTCAGATAATTTATGACTCTAGGGCTACTAAAGACATATTGAATTAGAAATTGTTAGGTAATTGAACAAATAACTTTTTGATTCTCTAAAAACCTCATTAGTTTACACTTTTGCAATTTGAGTTTTTATGATTTTTCTATTTACATTTACCCTTTTACTGTCTGTTAAAGCAGATTTTTCTGTGCACTATAATGGATAAACACTTTTAGTGCAAATGTAATTTTAAATTAAGAGACTAAATAGTTTTTAAATACTAACAGTATCTTTACTTGCATTTACATAATTAGCACCATAGTTGAAGGACCATAACGTTCCAGTTGGGTAGGTCTAATAACACTTCTATTAGAAGATACTATATTATATGTACTTTTAAGTTATTTTTTTAAAGAGATATTTTGAACAAATTGAAGTCATCAACTTGAAGTTTCTCCATATAGATTTTGGTGAAATGTTGGCTTGATTATTTGCATTGATAACTCTTTCTTGTTTTTCGTTTTTACAAATGAGGGTACATTACTTTCTTCACTTTTTTTTTTCATGTGTTCTTTATCAGCAAGCTTTTCTGTTAGGAAGATTTTTCTTCTTCTCCAGATCCTTTCTTTTATGCTCTGAGGGAAGTGTTTTATAGACTATCCCAGCATTTTACCAATCTGTTTTATTGATAGTTAAGGGAAAGCCAAAATTTTTTTTTTGCCTTTCACCTGGCTAGCTTATCTGTGTATGTATTAATATGTTTGTGTGTATGTGTGTGTTGTTTGACATTTTTAGTCATATTTGGATTGGAATTATGTGATTGTTTTTATTAAGAACCTTTCCTGCCATTCTCTTTAATGTGTGACGCTTGTCTGCCTCATTTTATTTTAGCTTTTCTGAAAGCATTGGCTTAATTTTAGCTTCCTTTATGTAAGCTTTTCTAGTTCATTGATTTGACTTTGATTTAATAGTGAGACATCTATATTCTGGACTAATCTGTTTTCCTTTTTGGATGTTTCAGTAATATTCATTTATCTCTTTATTCACTCCCACTTATTTATCCGATTTTTATTTGTTTACTGTATGCCAGACATTGTACTAGGTGCTGAAAACATAAGCACGAATAAGGTATAACACAGTTCTTTCTTTGGAGAAGTTCTCGTTATTGGGGCTGACAAACATTGTTATATAGCTAAAGTACTATAAAAGCAGAACTAATTCTGTTGAGAAATCAGGAAGTATTCACAGAAGAAATAATGATATTTCCTGTCCTTTTGAGTATGAAAGGATTAGAGTTAGCATTTGAGTGCTTATTACAAAGTAGATGTGTGCTAGATATGTATAGATCCATGCTTCGTATACAAATATGTATAGGCCGCTCAATAATCATATAGCATTTGTGGTATCACCATTTTATAGATGAGGAAACTAAATCACACAGAAATTAAGTAAGTTCCCCTAATTATGGACTAACAGGTGGCAGAGCCAGGCTCTCTGCTGTTTGTTTCCTGGGATCACATTTTTCCCAAATTGATTTCTAAGCTTAACATGTAGATAGGGGATTATATTGCTTCTTTGGATAAATTGGACAATATGATTTTTCACATTCTCTAAGAAGCATGCACTTTAGAGTAAAGGACATCAGTGAGGGCTATAGATGGTCTTTTTTGTTTGGTTAGTTTTCTGCCTGAGCAACATGTGTTAGCATGCCAGGTCAATGCAGAAAAAGGTACTAGGCAAGAAGAAATCATGACTTTAGTGTTGGTCATGCTAGCCTGGGCATTGCTGGTGGGTTTCTGGGAATAGTCTCCTGAAATGATATTGAAACCTTTTTTTTTTTTTTAAAGATTGAAGATAAAGTAGAAATCAAGATAGTTAAGGTCTACCAATCTGGTAGAGAAGTCTTGTGAAAAACAAGTTTTCTTTCTTAATTTATATTACCATAAGGAGATTAGAAACAGAGTTTTCTGAGGTCTTCCAAATGAAAACAGCTTTGTTTTTTCTGATTAGAAAGATGGGTATACTCTGTAGAAAATTCAAGTAATAAAGAAGAACATAAAGAAGAAAGTAAAAATTAAAGCTCCAGAACCTGAAAATAATATTCGTTAAAGTTTTGGTGACCACTCTTCCATGTTCTCTCTATGCATATAGATAGACCCACACATTATTTTCTATACATTATATCCTCTTAAAAGTTGTTAATGTAACTTGATTTTTTATCTGATATTTTGGGAATGTTATTTCATGTCAGCATATGTTTAATATCATTCTTTTAAGATAGCTGCATAATATCTCATGTTTTCGATGTTCCATAGTTTATAGAATTTTACTGATAAAAATTGAAGTTTTCAAGTTTCCTCTTTTATAAACAGTGCAATGATAGACATCTTTCTAAGTATACATATTTATACTATTATCTGATTTAGAGCTTAAGGTAAATTTTCAGAACTGTGGCTGCTATGTCAAAGGATATGTGTTTGAAACCTTGATATAGGTTGTTAAGTTGCCTTCCAGAAGGCTTGTGCCAGTTTATATTTCCAACTCTAATGTATGAGAGTGCTGTTTTTTCTATACCTTTATCAATTCTGAGTACTGTTTGTCTTTTGAAATCTTTACCAACCAGATAGAAGAAAATAATATCTTCTTATTTGTTGAAATCATTTATTTGTTCTTTCATATATTCATTCACTCATTCAGATACTTTGTGAAAGTGCCCATTGTGTTCTAGACACCGTGCTAGGTTGTTGAGACACGTCAGTGAACAAAATGGGCTAAGATTCTAGCTCTCACTGAGCTTACGTTTTAGACAGAGGAGACAAGACAATAAAACAATAAATGTAATAGCTAGTTAGGTAGCTAAAGTGTTAGAAGTAAGTACTATAGAAGAAAATGTAGAGAATGGTAAGAGGTCAGGGAGTCCTTGGGAGTGAGGTGAGTTACAAGAGTATTTTTGAGCATATATTTGGCATATTTAGATCTACCAAATATAATTTCAGAAAAGTTGTGCTTTTTTCGTACTCCCACTAGTTGTGAGGATATCAATTTTCCAATCGTTTCATTAATAATGGGTATTAAAATTAATTTTAAGTTTATAAGTCTAACAGATAAAAGATATTTGTCATTATTTTAATTTATATTTTCTTAATTTTTCATCTCTGTGTTAATGACTACCATATTACTCTCAACCCCAGATCACTCTTGAGCTTCAGGCCCTGTCCAGCTGCCCATCTCCCCTTTGCGGTGCCACAGATCTTTCTGTGTATAACTGGACTATTTCTCCCTTTCTCTTCCTGTGAGGCACCATCCTTTCAGGTGTCCCAGCTAGAATTTGACATTATTCTCAACTCTCTTTTTCTTCCTTTCTGTGTCTAGTTAATGACTAAGTCCTGTTGATTTTTCTTACTAAATAAGTCTCATCTTAGGCTATTCATTCTTACTTCCTCTGACACTATTCTTATTAGACTGTCATTAACATCTCATGCCTAGGTTGGTATAACAGACCTCTAATTGGTCATCTTTCCTCCTGTTTTGCCATCTTTCAAACCGTTTCCTATACTGACATACTGAGACGGAGTTGTCTTCCCAAAGCATGTATACGATTATGTCGTTTCTCTAAAGTATCTTAATGCTTCGTCATTGTCTTCAATACACATTCCAAACTTGTAAAACCCTTCATATCCCATTCATAGTTTAACTGTCCTTCCTCTTCCTCTCCCTAACCTATTATCTTTACCCCTACATTGTCCCAATACTTAAGAAAAAAAAAGCTGGCATATGAACTGTATCAGTTACTCCAAAGAGCCATGTTCCTTTTAACCTCTCGTCCTTTGCACATCTGCTTTGCTTTCTTGGAATTCATCCCTTCTACCTCCAGTCTGTTTGGTTTCTGCTTTTGTATCACTTTTTCTGGGAAAGCCTTTTATAAGTTTCTAATTGGGGACCCACATAGCACCATGTACTTTTAAGTACAATACCACTTATTAATCACACCGAATTATAGTACCTTGAATATTAACTTTTCCACCAAATACCACTCAGTGATGAACTCTATGATAATACTGGTATTGTTGGATATCTAGGGCCAAGGCATTCAGAATAGGAAGCATTCTACAATTGTTAAATGAAAAACATTAAAAAAAAGTTGTTTTTTTCTGTTTTCCTTTTGAATTGCCTATTTTACATCATTTGCTCATGGTGGTGGTTTTTCTAAAAAAAAAAAAAAAAAATTTTTTTAGAGACAGAGTCTTACTGTGTTGCCCAGGCTGGTCTCGAACCCTGGCCTCAAGTGATTCCCACCACCCCCTTCAGCTTCTTGAGTCGCTGAGATTGCACACAGGAGCACCCGGTTCACATAAATTCTTTGTATGTTAAGAACTGTTCCTGTTTATGGCAAATTCCAAATTCTTTATCCCATTTGATTGTTTGCCATTTGGCTCAATTACTTTTGAGTTACAAAAGTTTTTAGATTTTTATGGATTAAAAATACATGAATCTTGGCCGGGCGCGGTGGCTCACGCCTGTAATCCTAGCTCTCTGGGAGGCCGAGGCAGGTGGATTGTTTGAGCTCAGGAGTTCGAAACCAGCCTGAGCAAGAGCAAGACCCCGTCTCTACTAAAAATAGAAAGAAATTAATTGGACAACTAAAAATATATAGAAAAAACTAGCCGGGCATGGTGGCGCGCACCTGTAGTCCCAGCTACTCGGGAGGCTGAGGCAGGAGGATTGCTTGAGCCCAGGAGTTTGACGTTGCTGTGAGCTGAGATGATGCCATGGCACTCTAGGCCGGGCAACACAGTGAGACTCTGTCTCAAAAAAAAAAAAGGAATCTTTTGTCTTGTCTTTGTTTCTGTGTTAGAATTCATTTTGTTTATGCTGTTAAATGAGGGTCTGGATCCCCCTTATTTTTAAACAGTATTTATTTTATCATCTATTTCTGTTCCATTCCTTCTTATATGAAATTCTTTCAATTACTGTGATTTGTTTCCTAGGCTGTGTATTATGTTTCATTGTTCTGTGTTTCTTTTCTTTGGTGTATTCTATATTCTATTAATTGTTATTCTATAATATGTTTCAATATAAAATAGGGCACATCTTAATATAGTGGTTTAGAACCTGGGCTTTGCAATTATATGGGCCTCAATGAGATTTTGAACTCTGCCACCGGTTGTACAATCTTATACCTAACTTCCCTGAGCCTTGGTTTCCTCGTCTGTTTTATAAAATGAAACTGTGTATTTTATAGAATTATTAAGAAAATTGAATCTGTAGATCACTTTGGGTAGTATAGACATTTTAACAATGTTCATTCTGCTGACCCACGAGCATGGTATGGTTTTCCACCTGTTTATGTCCTCTGCTATTTCCTTCCTCAGTGCTTCATAGTTCTCCCTGTAGAGGTCTTTTACCTCCTTAGTTAAATATATTCCTAGGTACTTTATTTTCTTTGTTGCTATTGTGAAGGGTATTGAGTCTTTGATTTGTTTCTCAGTTTGACTATTATTGGCGTATATGAATGCCTCTGATTTGTGTGTATTGATTTTGTATCCTGAGACTTAACTGAATTCATTTATCAATTCCAGGAGTCTCTTGGTTGAATCCTTGAGGTTTTCTAGATATAATATCATATCATCAGCAAAGAGTGAGAGTTTGATCTCTTCTGCGCCCATTTGGACACCCTTAATTCTGCTTTCTTGTCTAATTGCTTTAGCAAGGACTTCCAGCACTATGTTGAATAGAAGTGGAGATAGTGGGCAACCTTGCCTGGTTCCAGTTCTAAGAGGAAATGCTTTCACTTTTTCCCCATTCAGTATGATGTTGACTATGGGTTTGTCATATATGGCTTGTATCATTTTTAGGTAAGCCCCGTCTATGCCTATTTTGTTAAGTGTTCTTATCATAAAAGGGTGTTGAATTATGTCAAATGCTTTTTCTGCGTCTATTGAGAGGAAGATACGGTCTTTGTTTTTGCTTCTATTTATATGGTGAATTACATTTATAGATTTGCATATGTTGAACCATCCCTGCATCTCTGGGATGAAACCCACTTGGTCATGATGGATTATTTTCTTAATAAGCACCTGGATTCAGTTTGCTAGGATTTTGTTGATAATTTTTGCATCTATATTCATAAGGGATATTGGTCTGTAGTTTTCTTTTTTTGTTACGTCCGTTCCTGGTTTTGGTATCAGGGTTATGTTGGCTTCATAAAATGTGTTGGGGAGAATTCCATCCTTCTGAGTGTTGTGGAATAATTTCTGCAGGATAGGCACCAGTTCTTCGTAGGTGTGGTAAAATTTGGCTGTGAAACCATCTGGTCTGGGACTTTTCTTTTTAGGAAGGTTTTTTATTGCTGTTTCATTTAACAGTTGTAGAAAGCTTCCTATTCTGAATGCCTTGGCCCTAGATATCCAACAATACCAGTATTATCATAGAGTTCATCACTGAATGGTATTTAGTAGAAAAGTTAATATTCAAGGCTGGGCGCCGTGGCTCACGCCTGTAATCCTAGCACTCTGGAGGCCGAGGCGGGCGGATTGTTTGAGCTCAGGAGCTCGAGACCAGCCTGAGCAAGAGCGAGACCCCCTCTCTACCAAAAGTAGAAAGAAATTAATTGGACAGCTAAAAATATATAGAAAAAATTAGCCGGGCATGGTGGCGCATGCCTGTAGTCCCAGCTACTTGTGAGGTTGAGGCAGTAGGATTGCTTGAGCCCAGGAGTGTGAGGTTGCTGTGAGCTAGGCTGACGCCACGGCACTTACTCTAGCCAGGGCAACAAAGTGAGACTCTGTCTCAAAAAAAAAAAAAAAAGTTAATATTCAAATTACTATAATTCAGTGTGATTAATAAGTGGTATTGTACGTAAAAGTACATGGTGCTATGGGAGCCCCCAATTAGAAACTTATAAAAAGCTTTCCCAGAAAAAGTGATACAAAAGCAGAAACCAAACAGACTGGCATGATCCACTGTGCCTGGTGTACATTGGTTATTAATAATGTTTGAGAAATCTATTAAGACCAAAAAAAAAATCTATTAAATATTGTGGGTTTTTTCCTCATCTGAGTTGCTATTACTTTGCTAGTAATAGCAAAGTAGCAATATTACTTTTGCTAGTAATTATTAGTTGATACTTTTGAATTTTCTGATGCATAATCATATCCTTTACAAGTATCAGTTTTTCCCTATTTCTATTAGTTCCATTTTTAATTTGCTTTATTCTTATTGCATTGCCTTAGAATTTTCAGCATTACCTGCAGTGAGAGTATATAAACTTGTTTCATTTATTTTAATGGTGCTGTAGAATCTTGAGAATACAAGTTAAGTTTGGTTTAATATATTACTATTTTCCATCTCTCGTTTAGGGCTTTAGAGATCATATATTAGGGTAAGAACAATTAGTTTTTTTTTTTTTTGAGACAGAGTCTCACTGTGTTGCCTGGGCTAGAGTGCCGTGGCATCATCCTGGCTCACAGCAACCTCAAACTCCTGGGCTCAAGGTTTCTACTGCCTCAGCCTCCCAAGTAGCTGGGACTACAGGCATGCGCCACCATGCCCAGCTAATTTTTTTTCCTTATATTTTTAGTTGTCCAATTAATTTCTTTCTAATTTTAGTAGAGACGGGATCTCGCTCTTGCTCAGGCTGGTCTCGAACTCCTGAGCTCAAACAATCGACCCGCCTCGGCCTCCCAGAGAGCTAGGATTACAGGCGTGAGCCACCATACCCGGCCAACAATTAGTTTTTATTGTCACAGAAATAAAATTTGTCTCCGAAAAAGTCCTAATTTTTTTTTTCTATTTTAAACATTGTGATTATCTTAGTCTATTCCTGCTACTGTAATAATATACCTTAGACTGGATAATTTCTAAACCATATAAATTTATTGCTCACAGTTGTGGAGCTGGGAAGTCCAAGATCAAGGTGCTGGCAGGTTTGGTGTCTGGTTAGGGCTCGGTTTCTGCTTTCCATGATGGCACCTTGAATGCTGCTTTCTCTGAAGGGGACCAAGACTGTGAAGGGGACGAACATTTTGTCCTCACATGATGGAAAAGACCGAAGGGACTAGCTAGTTCCCTCAACCCCTTTTATAAGGTCAATAATTTATTCATGAGGGCAGAGCCCACATGACTTATTAAGTAATTACTTCCCACAGGCCTCACCTCTTAATTAAGTCCTAACTTTGGAATAACCTCCAGATTCACCTTTTTATTGGAGAAGTGGGATTACTAACATTTGACCTTGGATAATTAAAAACTAAATGCCACTTAGAGTTTTATGCATTCTCTAAGGTAATACATGTGGTATGATAGGTTGAGTACCAAGGTAATTTCATTTTCTTTTAGAATGGATTTTAATATTTTTATATTTTGCTTATTAATATGGTCAAAGTTGTCAACATTTTAAAACCATGATTAATGAAAAAATAAATCACTGTACTCAGAAAATAAGAAAGTTCTATTAATTTGGAAGTACATTCTTTTAATATAAATATTTTGCCTTATATTTCATAGCGATCTTCAGAATGTATAGTTTTCAAGTCATTATGTCTTCACATGTATTACAGGTCACCATATCATCAGCCAACCTCATACAGGCCACGATTATTGCTGTCTGGAGAACGAGGCTCAGGTCAGACTTCTCACCTTGCTCCAGCAGTTTTGCACACTCTTGAAAGATTCTCTGTGCATAGACTAGATCTCCCAGCACTTTATTCAGTTAGTGCCAAAACACCTGAAGAATCATGTGCACAGGTAGGTTTATACCATATCAGTATCAGAGTACTTCCAACTTTCTTACCGCTTATGCCTTGGTAGTGTTTATAGTGATTTGTTTATAGGTAAGATTTTTTTCAAGGAACAATAGCATAAACATAAATATTTATCTTTTGTTGGTTATTCATTAGCATTCTAATATTAGTACAAAATATCCTTTTGATGTATAATATTTTTTAAAGTGAGCTCATTGTTTTTCTCACGATCCTTCTTTATTGAAATTTTAATACCCTGTTTTGTTAAACATTGAAGAAAAGAGGTTTCTTTTGCCTTTTTCTGACCCTCTTTTCAAAGTGTTCTAGATGTCTCAGAGCAGTTCTAGAGTTCTCTTTACTTATAGCCTTATCATAGAAAGGAAGATAAATCCAATTTGAGATGTCAGGATTTAGTATTAATATAGAATAGTGATAATATCTTAAAAATTATGGATATTTGTATTAATAGTTGTGTGTTTGATTTTCAACTATTTTGTATTTGCTGGTTTGTGAAGCAAAGTTCTAGTGGGGGTGTTTATATTTCTTGAAGTTTTTGTATATAACCATTATAAGTGTGTCATATTAGAAATAGGGATGAGGGGAATAAGTTTTTTGAGCCAAGGGACCATGTCTGAACCATTTCTGTAACTGACACAGTGTCTGGCTCATAGTACGTGCTCATTAAATATTTGAATAATAATGTTTCTAATAAATAAATTAGACGAATACCACTTTGTACTTCAGTATTTACTTGTAGTTTAGATAACTGGAGTAGTAACAGTAAAGACATTTTATAAAATTTTGTTTTTTTCAGTTATATTTTTAAAATAATACGTATACTGTAATTATCTAATTGAAAACCATTTTCTATCATGTACCAAGAAATATGTGTTTTCTAAACAGTTCATAGTAGAGTCCATTTAATTTCTCTCCTACTTACAGTTCTCTGGATATGAATACCCTACCAGCAGTTCACTATTTTAAAGCCCTGTTTAAAGGTTTCTTTCTAAAACCCTTCAACAAAAAGCAGTATACCAGTATTTTGTCCCTAGTTTGATACATTTAACTTATCCTGGCTATGTTTTCAACAGTGTCGATTATGTAAATCTCATATTTTTCCTTTGTAGTGAGATGAAATTATTGAAGGTTGTATGCAAGTAAGAGAATTATGTAGTATCATTTAAAATAAATCCAAATGATTACTAGGAAAATATAAATTAACAAAATTACCCCAGAGAATCCAAACAGACACTAACCATGGAAGAAGAAATTGAGCCAAGTATCTTAAAAACACTAAACATAGATGGTTTCACAGGTGAATTATTTCAGTCTTAAAAGATAGGATCATTTTGATGCTAGTTAAACTGTTTCAAAGCATAGGAAAAGGAAAAAAGCTGCGGAATCGGCAAAAACAACAATATCAAACCTTTCAAAGAGATACAAAGCAAATTGTAGACTAATCTAGGCAGTGATCATAAAATATTACAAATGGAATCTAGCAACACATCAAAAGAATAATATACCGTTATTAAGGCATGCAAGATTGATTTGGTTAGACATTGGGAAGTATAAATATTGGAAAGGATATATTTAAGTTATAAGTATTTGCCTATGATGTGATTGATTATGTAGAAAACTTACAGTGTCAATTAGAAAATTATTAGAGACAGTAAAAGAATTCCGTAAGGTGGACACTTTCAAAGTTAATGTTCTAAAATCTGAAGTCAATAGTTTTCTTTTATACAAAATATAACAATTTAGAAATAAATATAATGGAAGAGGTCCCATCTAAAATAGCTAAGTTTACCTTGGAAATTAAATGAAATAATTATATGAAGGACCTATAAAAAGAAAACTAAAATTCATGTTGTGGGGGGATAGTTGAATAAATGAAAGAGATTCCTTTTGTGTTTATTTGTTTGTTTCCCAACCTAAGGGCCAGAGAGGCCTCCCACCAGGAATGATCTGTGTCAAAGCCCTGACCCAAGGCCCTCTACTTTTCATAATATCACAATCTTCTCGTCCCTCGGAGGAAAAAAGCACCTTTATTACAGGATGGCAGAATGGGACTATTCCTCCCATAGTCCCAATGTAAATATATCTTTAGCAATTTGGCATTTGTGTCTCAAACCGAGCTTACAGACTTTGAAAAGCTTGTAGCTTGAGAACTTTGTTGTTTCAAATTAAAACCTCTGCCTTAAGATCTCAGAAGCCTATTTTGTAAACCAAAAGCCCAAGAATTTTGTTGTCTTCAGTCTTCTGATCAACCCTCTTTGAGGCAGGAGGGTTAGAATGTTCTACATAGATGAATACCAAATGTGTTTGATCAGGCAGTTAAAAATCTGTTGAGCATGTATCCCTGTGTGTGAGTGTACTTCGTGTGTGTGTGTGTGTGTTTGTGTACATATATATACACATACACACTACCGTTAATCTGTATGTGAATAAATGACAAGCTTAGGTGGTTTCTCTGCCTTAGGTATCAGTTAAATTTAATATGTCAACATTCTTATCACCTCTTCCTCTCAACTCACATGATTTAGAAATCATTACTGTGGATCCCTGGGTTGGGAGTGAACCACTGCAGGAACAAGGAAGTTTAGGGATTCAGAACGGGAATACATCAGTGAATACTTTACAGTGCCATCTGCGTAGTGGGAGCTGTGTCTCACTATAGTACTTGTGGTGACTATGTGCTAATGATTATGTTGTGTTAAATCAGAGGTGGAGCCTTAGAGGAAGAAGCGTATCTTGTTTTTAGTATTGTACTCCACTTCTTCAATTCAGAGTGTGCGGTCAAGTCAAATTACACAGATTAAAATCTCAGCTCCTTTGCTTTTTAGTTGTTATCTTGAACAAGTTGCTTAACTTCTTTGAGCCTTAATTTCCTCATTTATGAAATGGAGATAATAGCGCCACGAGGTTGTTATGTGTGTTTAAAATAAACTCATCAAGTAGACTTGACACACAGTGCTCACCAAATGCCTGGCCTCAAGCAATCCTCCTGCCTCGGTCTCTCAAAAGCGCTGGGATTACAGGTGTGAGCCATCACATGTAGCCTTGACCCAGGAATTCTATGTTTAGGAATTCTTCCTAAAGATATGTTAGATACAAGTATTCAGTACTAAATGTACAAGGATATTTATTATAGCATTTTGTATAATTGACAAAACGTGAAAACAAAATGACAGAATGTCCTTTAATGTGGGACTGGCTAAAATAAATTATGGCATATCTTGACATACAAAAGAATACTATGAAGCCGCTAACAAGAATGAAGTAGATTTGCAGGGACTGATATGGAAAGATGAGGAGATATTAGTGAAAAAAGCAAATATTCCAAAAAACTTTTAATAATGGTTGCTTTGGCTTGGGTCAAAGGAATTCGGAGGATTGGGGAATGTGTAAATTTTGTCTTTTTAGTTTACACTCTGCTGTACTGTTTGGAAATCTTTATCTTCTTTTTACAACATGTATGTTTGAGTACATCAAGCACACTAAAGGTAAGATCACTTCAAAAGAGAAACATTTTTAAACTGAGAAGGGTCTTACTATCTACAGTTCCTTATTTATTGCTAATATTCGTATATAGTCACAAACACATTACTGGTTTAATGTTAGTCCAGTATAGGTAAAGAAACACTTAGAAAGCATACAGTGAAATATATGTTGATGTTATTGGAATTCTAGGTTTTTTTCTGATTTTTGCTTGGCCTAATTGTGAATCCTGCTTGGCTAAATTTGAATTCTAACTTCATACTCTAATTTTTTTTACACTTCTTGGCTTTACTACTTTTTTGTCTTGTTGGTGGGGAGAGTGGAGAGAGATGTCACTCGGTAGTGGAAAACAACAAAAACACACTGTTTATTGTTTTGGTTGTATTCTGCTTCCTCTAGTACATCAAGACATCTTATCTTCTCAGTTTATGCCTAAGAGCTTATGGGCTAGAAGTAGAGCCTGTTCTTGAGTGACCACCACTTGGATTTCCAGTCTGCCAGGACCTGAGTGAGAATTATGCATCAGTGATAGTTGAAACCCAAATTCCTCTCAACATTGACTGGAGATCAGATAAACTGTCTTGGTTAATCCCTGATTATTTGTATTTTAAGTGCATATTTTAAATTCATAAGTATAACACTGTCTTTTCTAATAAATTTTCCAAAAAGAGGCTGTTGTATAAGGAAACTGAGATATTTTTAAATAATCAGTAGAGTGTGGCAAGCCTGGTTATAAGTAGGTATAAAAGTCTTAGGAAAGAGAGTGCATGGGTCAGGTGCTATAATGCTGGAAAAACTTAAAAAGCCCTTCTCTCTTTTCTTCTATACTTTTACTTTTCTTCCCCTTTGTCTTAACCTGTCTTGGGAACTAGTCCTCTTATAGTGTGGGTTATCTCTAAATAGATGTGAAATATAAGGGTTCAGTCCCTTATGGCAAGTTATTCTTGCATGTTTTTCTCTTTTCTCCTGGCTGTAAGATACTTAATATAGATGAAGTTGGATGTTTAATAGTGTAACATGAACACTAAAGGCAGTCTTAAAGGGAAGAAATCTTAAATCACTTTATAAGGGCTGCATTTATATGTGTGATAAGGTGGAAAAGGGGAAGAGCCCTACTTGATATTCTTTATACTGTGGAGATCATGTCTAATTTTATGTCTATCCTGTAAAGCATACACATGCACAAGAATGTGTATGACAGAACTTCCTTTTCTCCTTCTGACTGCCTCAGTTATTGATTAATATTACCAGTTGGAGTGAAAAATAGCAGAGGAGTTGATGTTTACTACAGTGTGTTCTTGTTCTTTCTTAAAATTTAGCATGCAGAAGAATCATCTGGGGGTGCTTATTAAAATGTCTGATTCCCTGACTCCACATCCAGAGATTCTGATTCATTAAATTGGAGATGAGCCCCAGGAATCTGTACTTTAAACATGCATCCCAGGTATTACTGTACTAGGTCTTTAATAGATCACATTTTGAGATAGGAGAACAGGCATTCCCCGGGTTATGGATGACCTGACTTACGGCATTCAGTATTAACTAACAGGTTCCCAAGGCTTCCCATAAGGATAATTAATAATTGGGAACTAGTTTCTTTCGCACATGTAAACAAATCCGCATGGTATAAGCAGTTTGTTGGCACAGTATCTTTATGCTAGTGGCTAGTCTTGTTGTTTATACAGTCGCTTATGCACAGTATCACTTGTCTTAACTTTTTAATTCAATATTATGAGTCTGTGTTTACTCTTATGACCATGCCTCCAAAGTGAAAGTCCATTGCAAGTCCTGGTGAGCCTACAGCAAAGAGAAAGATGATTACAATTGAAACAAAAGTAGAAATAATAAAGAGAAAGGCCATATACCATCATTCATTGAGAAAGCATTAGGGTTCAGTTGCTCAACTATTGGAACAATTATAAAGGATAAAGTGAGAATGGAACATGTAAAAGGCATTGCTCCAATGAAAACATAAAGTATTAATATTATTAAGCAGCATAGTGGATTAATTATTGAAATGACAGGTTATAAT
>CAUYSK010070379.1:0-17766 GCA_963575035.1 Avahi laniger | reverse complement strand
TGTCATAGAAGACTTTTTTTTCATGGATGGGACAGGGGGCAGGGAAGGATGGTTTCAGGATGATTCAAACACATTACATTTATTGTGCAGTCAACCTGTCTGCTAATGATAATCTGTTTTTCAGCCACTCCCCAGCACCAGAATCACTGCCTCAGCTCTACCTAAGATCATCTGGCATTAGATTCTCATAAGGAGCACACAACCCAGATCCCTCGCACGCATGTGCAGTTTACAGTAAGCTTCCTACTCCTATGAGAATCTAATGCCACCGCTGACCTGACAGGAGGTGGAGCTCAGGCAGTGATGCAAGTGATGGGGAGTGGCTGCCCTGCTCACCTCCTGCTGTGCGGCCTGGTTCCTAACAGGTCAGGGACAGGTGGGGTTGAGGATCGCAGTATTAAAGGATACTGAAGTAGGAAAGTGCTCAATACTAAAGCAATAATTAAAAATCACAAAAAAAGTCAAACTTCATTTGAATATTCTACATATATATTCTAAACTGTAAGAATGTTTCTTTTCTTAACCAGTTGTTACCTAGGCTTCCAGGGCCTGTTACATAAATCTTAACAAAAGTCTCACACACACACACACACACACACACACACACACTAAATTATCATACTTCTAGTTTAATTTAAGCAATCACATGTTGTATGACAGAATTATTTAAATGACCTAACAGAGATCAAAGAGTTCTATAAATCTCATAAAAACTTTATAAAAATACAATACGAATATTAGTTATTATTATTGCCATTTCTATTTTCCCAGTTTGTGTAGTCTTCGTTAGATTTTTGGCTCTAATGAGGCCTCATACTTTAAATGTATGGTCTTTTAGCAATGAATTCTTATCAGCTATCATCTGCATTCTATACTGCTCTGAATTAATCAGCAATAATGCCATTCACCCTGTTTTGTCTTATGACTAATGGCATAAACTATACTCCTAAATACTACAAAATAGCAACCAACTCAAGCTTTACTTTACTTGGTTATTCTTTTTTTTTTTTTTTATTTAAGCATATTATGTTGCCCTTGCCCCTGCTGCCCCAAGTCCGAGTTTCAAGTTTGTCCATCCCTTGGATGGTGCGCACTGCACTCTTTGTGTATTCATATACCCGTCCCCTCCTCCCCTCTCCCTGCTCCCCCCTGCCCAACATCCAATAGATGTTATTCTTATATGTGCACTTATGTGTTGATCAGTTAATACAATTTGATGGTGAGTACAGTACTTGGTCATTCTTAAAGCTGATGATTCTAGTCCAACATTTACTCATTAGATCTTACCTCTGCATTTAGGTTATCTGCAAGGCTTTCAAGAAACTGACTCTCAATTGGGTTTTGTTGAGTGAGCAAAGTGAGGTAATGGCTGAGTTTGTCATGCGTTGTTATAATGATTCCTTCCCCAAATTTGTCAAATTGTGGTCGTCCGGCTCGACCAAATATCTGCATGACATCTAAAATTCCAAGGTCAACAAAGGAGCCTCTTTTTGCAGCATATATTTGTGTTCCCTAGATGAGGAAAAGTTAATAAAAATTTACATAAACACACACAAATATAATCCTGATGAGCTGAATACTGAAATTAGACAAATATGGCAAGATCTCAAAAGTGTACTTTAACTAATCCTTTCATCATCTCTGATAGAGTTAAATTTTCACAATATAAACTAGATTCTTATTGGAGAGAATAATTCTGACTTTATATAAATACCATTCAAAGTCAATGAAACAGCCAAATCACAATATTTTTCTAAACAAATCAATCCAGAGATTTTTTTTTTTTTAAGACACACAAATCCATGTGCAAAGGAAGGTAAGCTCTTACCTTAATAATAACAGCATGAGCAGGAAGATTGACACCCCAGGCTAATGTAGCTGTACAGACAAGGACTTTGATATGCCCATTAGAAAACAAGTTTTCAACCAAATTTCTGTCCTGCCGAAGCATTCCTGCATGATGAATACTAAAACCATCTGGGAATAATTCTCGTACTTGCTTATTTCTGGACTTTTGCACCTAGAGTAGGATATCAACAAAACATAAAAGCATTTAAAAGGAATTGTTATTGAGAACTCCTGTTGAATGAGTTAATAAAAAAAAGCATAAAATTATTTTAAGCATCTTCAGTTATTATGAAGTCTTAGTATATAATGTTTTATATAAAATCATAAAAAATTATGTCACTTATTTTAAAAAATAGATAACACCCAAACATGACACAAAATTCAAAAGGAATAAGGTGAAAAGCAAGTGTCTCTTACATCCAGGTGTCTCTTTTTGCAGTCAATCAGTATTACCTGTTTCTTATCCTTCCAAAAATACTCTATTAAATATAAACATAAATCTCAGTGGTTTCCCAACTCCTTAAGAGTAAATGCCAGAGTCGTTACAATGCAAGGCCTTGTAAAAATCAATCCCATCCCCTTACCTCGCTCACACCAGCCACATTTTCTCTGAGTACATTTTCTGACAAATTTACACTGGCTTCAAGGTCTTTTCACTATCTATTACAGACCCACTGTCTGGAAAACATTCTCCCCTTTTACTGTGATCTCCATGGTTCTCCATGATTTTCCTAATTGCAAAGAGTCAATAAACTCAACTCAGTTCACCAACAGCTGTGTTCTTGGTGATCGCTGATAGGAAAGCAATGACCACTTAACTCCTCAACTTTACAAGTGCGTTGAGTATATAGTAATACTCTTTTATCCATGGTTTCACTTTCTGCAGTTTCTGTTATCTGAAGTCAACTGTGGTCCAAAAATATTACATGAAAAATTCCAGAAATAAACAACTCATAAGTTTTAATTTGTGCACTATTCTGAGTAGTGTGATGACATCTTAGAGTGCCTGCTCCAATCTGCCCAGGACACAAATCCTTTGTTATGCTGAGATTGCTAAGATCTATGACAAGAACAAATCTTGTATCTCTAAAATTGTGAAGAAGGAAAAAATATAATAAATTCATGTTAGTTTTGCTGTTGCACTTCAAATTGCATAAATTTATGGCCACAGTGCATAACAAGTGCTTAGTAAAGATGGAAATGATATTAAATTTGTGGGTGGAAGACACAGACAGAAATGTATTCTGAATGGGGGTAATTGGGTTGACTACTATTCACAGTTTCAGGCATCTATTGGGAATTTTGGAATCTATCTCCCATGAATAAGGGGGACTATTGTACTAACCCCACTTCTAGTGTCTGTTCTTTGGCCTGGTCTAAGCTCAGATGTGGGATTTGGTACACTGATCTGCAATTTGTATAAGTAGTACAGCAGAAAATACTAATATTACAAGATTCACTAAAGACTCATCATTACACGATAGAGAAAAATTTTCTGCAAAATGAAAGACCTTAGATTAATATTTAAAGAAATGTTTATATAGTCAAAGCTTCTGTTTCACATCACATTGCATATTTTTTTGCTGTTGCTCTGGAAATCTTACCATCAACAATTTAAGATCTTTTTGAACAGTTTTTTCCACAATTTTTACATATGGGGCACTAACATGGGCAGGGAGCGAGATTTCAAGGGCCTGGGGTTCTAGTCCAGAATTTGCCACATTGATTATCTCTTGGGACACTTAAAAATTTAAACTTCTAAGATAATAATAACTAAGAAAATGATCTAAGAAAATAGCACTCCATGAAATCTGCTTCAGTTAAAACCAAAAGTAATACATTAATGCACCCCGCCATCTAGTGGCCAGCCAAGTAAATAACAACTTACATATTTTGAGCCTTTTAGAGTCCAAAACAAAACATATACTTAACAAAAGATCATCTTTGTCAAGTTTCAAGGAAAATGTATTTTTATTTTATTCTTGTGTAGTATGGTCAACCTGTTAGAAATTATTTTATAGACATATTTTATGACTGACTACACTTGGATCATCACATTTGGCTTTCATCTTTTCAAACAAGAGATATTGCTTTTGTCAACCTTAAAGGAGCTCATAGGCATACGAGATAAAGTTCGTTGTGGAGTATTTGCTAAGATATAATAGAGCTCTTTCAGACACCAACGGTAGGGAGAGGAGAATCATTTCAATTATTCCATTTCTTCTTTAATATTTAAGAGTGAACATTCAGAGCTAACAGAGGAAACTAAAAAATATTGCCTTGAGGATATATTCTGTACAAATCATACTGCTGGACTGCTGTTTGTTTCAGGTAAAGTATGTTGTCTGTGGACCCCATGCATTGGAATATCCTGGTATACTTGTTATAAATGTAGACTCCTATATCAGACCCTAGTTGAGAGGATATGGCTAGGCCTGCAGGGGCACCAGTGACACAGTAAGAAGCTAAATGCAGAAGTATGTAACTATGGTGAAGAATTTTCTTATAAAGTAGCAGGTGGATCCTGGAATGCTGACATAGCACCTCCCACTCTGATCAGGTGGGTCCCACACTCAACCAGCTCCAGTGGCCACCAACTGGGAGCACCCCTCTGGTCTCTGTGAGAAACTAGGAGGCTCTAGAAGTCACTTCTCTTTCATTTCTATTCTTGCACATACTGTGCATTGTCTATTTTTTTGAAGGACACAGGCATTTTTTTTCACTTCTGTATAATACCATCCAAAACACTTACTGAACACTCATCGTGTGCATTGTTTTTTTATTGGTTCAGTACAACAATCTTAAAATAAGTCTGGGTTGTTTATCCATAACTATCTTTGAATCTGAATTTCCCATTTGTGGTCTGGCCTAGTTCACAATACAAAACTGGAATCCCTGAAGATGAGGGTCAGGCATGTATAATTTTGAAAATTTCATTTTAAAAATCATCATATAATAAAATTGACTTTTTTCCTATTTTAAAATCATTATACAGTAAAATTGACTTTTGGTGTACACTTCCATGAATTTTAACACATATATTGATTTGGGTAACCACCATCATAATCAGGATACAAAACAATTTCATTAGCCTCAAATACTTTCTTGTGCTATTTCTCTACATTTAAATCCTTCCCAACTACTATCCCTGGCAACCATCCATCTGTACTCTATCCCTATATAGTTTTATCATTTCAAGAATGTTATATAAATTGAAGCAGACAGTATATAAACTTTTGAGATTGGTTTCTTTTACCCAGCTTAATGCCTTTGAGATTCATCTAATTGTTGTATATATCGATAGTTCATTACTTTTTATCACTGAGCAGTATTCCACAGTACGGATGGGCATATAATAGTTTGTTAATCCAAGCTCCCATGCAAGGACATTTGGGTTGTTTCCAGTTTTGGCAATTATGAATAGAACCTCTATGAACATTCATGTGCATTTTGTATGTGTGTGGATATGTTTTCATTTCTTTAAAGTAAATGCCAGGAGTGGAACTGCTGGGTCATATGGTAAATGTATGTTTAACTTTATGAAAACTGCCAAACAATCTCCAGTGGTTGTAACATTTGGCATCTGCATCAGCAATGTATATAAATAACAGTTCCACTTCCTTCCCATGCTTGGCAGCACTTGATATTGTCATTATTTTTATTTTGCCATTGTGACATCTCATCATGGTTTTAATCTGCTTTTCCTTAATAGTTAATGATGTTAAACATCTTTTCATGTTCTTGGATGTACATAGCTACTCCGCTCTTCAAGTTATTCTGATGACAAAAGTTTGAAAACCAAAGTTTTTACAGAGGGATACTTGCAGTGATATTTTTATCCATCTATACATAATACAGCTATATCATTTGACTTTATAAGACTATAATATTTAGTGCCAAGCAACCTAATATTCATTATTATATACTAAATTATTTACATTCCTAAAAAAAGTACTTCCTAACAAATTTATGAAACATGATAATGACTAACAGAAAAAAAAACTCACTGCAAAGAATCAAAGAGAAGGCCACTTAAAAAAGAAACATGTATTTATCATATATTAGATCCTAGGAATACAAAAAAATTTAAGACAAAATTTGACCTCTGGATAATTTGCAGACTGATAAGGACTCAAATGATATTTCTATTAAATATGATGTATTTATAATAGAGGGATGTGGACAAAGCTGAAACTTTGTCATTTATGACAATGATATTATGTTTTATTTGCATTTGTATTGCTAGCACCTGGCAGAGTGCCTTCTGCATAGCTATTACTTACTACATGTTTCCTGAATGAATGAATGAATCCTTGATCTCCTAGTTTTATCAAAAAAGTCTTTACAGAAAATGAGAAACGTGGGTCTTGAAGGACAAGAGACAGACTGCTAAATGGGGAAAGGTAAGCAGCAGGATAAACAAACATAGAAGCTGGAACTGGCGAAAGAGTACAGTGTTTCTGGAAGGCACTCTGCTCAGAGGGTGTGGGGAAAATGCAAGAAAATTAAGCTGGAAAGGAAAACTGGGGTTTCTACTGTCTCAAGCGTAGCTAAAACAGGAGGTAACTGAAGTTTTATAAGCAGTATCATAGTTGTTTAGAGAGGCAACTTCACAGTTGTGCTAAGACCAGAGGCTAGATGAACAAGTATGGGGCCCCTACAGCAATCCAGGTGAGAAGATGGAGGCAGAGAAAAGAGAGATAACCACACAAAGTCAAAGTGAAGTTGGCTATGGACAACTAAGACTGGGTAACTGTTTAGAAAGAGGGGTGAGCAGAACATGAAGGAAAAGGAGTTAGAATTGTTTCAAGTTATTCCTTGTCTTGGTGCACTGAATTTATGATGGGGAAAACAGGATGAGAACCAATGTTTGTGCTTTAGACTAGGAACTAAGAAGTCAGAGCAGATGCTATTTTGGGCATGAGTTTAAAGACATCCATTATAAAGACTTTGGCTTTTATTCTGAATAAATGGGAAGCCACTTAAGGTTTTTTGAGCAGGAGAGAAACATGGAGACCAGTTGGGTGACACTATCATGATATTAAGGGTAAGACAGGATTGTGGACTAGACCAAGTGTAAAACATCTGATATATATATATATACACATATATATATTTTATCTTGTCTTTCTTAAACAACAAGGAGAAATTAAAATTGCAGATGTTTAAAAATCAGTGAAAACACGACAATACATACTTACAGGACAGAGTAAAATTGTGCTCTCAGAAAACATCATACCTGAAAATACTTATATAGCTAAATAAAAGTATAATAAATAAATTAATTAAGCACCTCACTCAAGAAGCTACAAAAATATACCCAAGGAAAGAAGAAGAAATGGCCTAATAAAGTTAAAATGGAATATGATAATTTTAAAATTGTGATGTTAAGAAATAAATGTAAACATTCTTATTTGAAAAGAAAAAAATTAAACAAAAATAGACAGTGGCTATTACTGACTAGAGCGGGAGTGGACAGACTATGTGCCAATTGCCTGTTTTTTGTAATACAGTTTTATTGGAACACAGCATATACATTTGTTATGGATTGCCTATGGCTGCTTTTGAGCTATAACAAGAGAACTGAAGGAATAGCTGTGAAAGAGATCATATTTCTATAAGCTTAAAATATATTTTTTCTTCTTTTTTAATTTGTGGTTTGTTTCTTCTTTTTTAATTTTTATTTATTTATCTATTTTTAATTTCAGAATATTACGGAGGTATAAATGTTTTGTTTATATGGATTGCTTTTGTACTGCTTCAGTCAAAGTTATGTGTGCCCATCACCCAATAGTGTACCTTGCACCCTTTAGGTATGATTTCACCCATCCCCTCTTCCCCCTCCCACCTGCATGATTTCTGTTGAGTTTTATCCCCATCTATGTATGTGAGTACTGATCAGTTAGTTCCAATTTTACCATTTATTATCTGGCCTTTAAGTAAAAGAAGCTGTACAGCTGTACACAAGCAGAAGACTCAAAATTAGTAATATAAAAAAGAAAATACAATTTAAAAGAATATGAAAGGAATACACTACAATTTAAAAGAATTAGAAAAGAGTATTTTATAAAATTCAATGTATTCTACTTTAAAAATTGGAATGGATGATTTTCTAGAAAAATATTGTTAGTAAGTGATAGAAAATTATGAAAACACTAAAGAAAATTTAAGTAATCTAACAGCTGGGCTTTCAAACTTTTAAAGACAAATTAATTCTAATGCTGTTAAGAAACCCTAGAGAACAGATATTTAATAGAATGCTCAAAATTAATTTTACAGAGCAATGTAATGGCACTGATATTAAAACCTAACAAAGCAGAAAAATGAATACAGTAGAGAAATCTCTCATAAATATTAATGCAAATAGTAAAGAACTTTAGAAATCAGATTTCATCAATGCATTAAAAAGTTACATCTCAATTAAGTACAATTGAACCTTAGAATGCAAGGGCATTATACTTATTAATATACTTATATTAATATGTTGACTAAGAAGTCAAAAAAGAAAGAACATATGATCATGTCCAAGCATTGAAATTTGACAAAAGACTACATTCAGTCCTGATGAATAGATAAAATTAGACACAAGAGAATAATAAAAGATATAAATACTAGAAAGGAAGAGATCAATGTAATTATTAATTATAGATGAAACAAACATTTATTTAGAAAATCAAGGACTGACTAAAAACTACTAACTAAAATAATAAAAGAATTCAGAAAGATGGTAGTTTTGAAGATTAATATTTAAAAAGCCTCTCTCTATATACACAATAACTTGTTAGAAAAAAAAAGTGAAAAAAAATTATATGAATAACAACCACCAACACCAGGACAAGAGACAGGCAGCATCTACATAAGGACAGTTTTAAAATATGCTGAAGTACATTCAACAAATGAAATGATAATACTTTGCTTTTGAGATACGAAAACTTGACTTGGTCAAAATATCAATTCTCATTAACTTAATCTATAATATCAATGCACTAATTCAACTAAAATATGAATATGATTTCTTGGAGGTGATATTAAAATTCATCCTGAAAAATATACTTCAAAATATATACAGGAAAAAATTCTACAACTGAAGAATAATCAATGCCTGTCCTTACCAGTTATTAAGAATATTATGAAAACATAATAAGTAAAAGTTTGATACAAAAGAAGAAACAGCAAAGATCAATGACACAAAAGAGAAAGCTCAGAAACTGACTCAAGAAAATACAAGAATTTTGTATGTTATACAAAATTTTAAAATCAACAGAAAAAACAAGGAGTATTTAGAAAAAAGATGACAGGCCCATTACTATCTGGAATAAGTTCCAGATACATCAAGTATTTAGTAATAAAAATAAAATAAAGGACTTAAAGAAATCATGAAGTAGGTATATATATCCTTTATATGTAAGACATAAAGCCCAGAGACCATAAATTAGTAGAATTTCTATATGGTAAAAATACCCTTAAACAAACAAAATAAAAATCAAATGTTAACTAAAAAAAATGTCTGTAACATGTATGTTATTACATGCAATTTAATACACAATGGAACAAGGATATGAACAGTCTACAGAATAGGAAATACAAATGGCCAACAGGGAAAATGTGCAGTTTCACTACTATTTAAAGAAATGCCAATTAAAATACTAATAAAAGTGTCATTTTTTACATAGTAATCTGTTATAAACTTAAAAACTTTGACACTGCCCAGTTCTGGCAAACTTACATGGGAGGAAATATAGTTGTCTTTTTCTATCCATGGGGAATTGGTTCCAGGACCCACCCTACCATCCTCCATGAACACCAAAATCCATGGATGCTCAAGTCCTTTATATAAAATGGTATAGTATTTGCATATAACCTATACACATCCTCCTGCAAACTTTAAATCATCTCTAGATTACTTAAACATCCAATACAATGTAAATGCTATATAAATAGTTATTAAATTGTATTGTTTAGGGAGTGACAAAAGAAAAAACAAACAAAAAAAAAAAACCTCCGTATATGTCCAGTACAGATACAACCATCCATTTTTTTCCCCAAATATTTTCCATCCATGATTGGTTGAATCCATGGATGTGGAAACCATGGATATGGAGGGCTGTCTGTAACTGTTCAATGAAGTGTAAATTGAAGCAATTTCTGTAGTAGGCAATTTGGGATCATTCACCAAAATTTTAAATACATGTTGTACTACATAATGAATAAATTCCACTGCTAGGAATTTTCACAATGTACACTGTTGCAGGAGTACAAGCAAGAAAGTTTATGAAAGCACTGTTAATAGTAAAAAGTAATCGGAAACAACGAAAATATCTCTCAACAAAGGACTAGGTAAATGAATTATTATAATATCCACATTGTGGCATACTCTACAGTAGTTAAAATAATGAAACAGATCTCTGTTGATTTGGAAATATCCCCATTATATATTATTAAATGAAAAAAACAAGAGCCAAAAAATTGTTCATAACATGATCCATTTTTTTTCAAACTAAAACAGACAGATGCAAACATACACGATGGTAGTTGTACAAGTATTTCCTAAAAAGAAATATAAGAAACTTTTAAAGGGAGTTTCATTTGGAGAAATGAATAGAGAAGAGTTGGTTAAGACCATAAGTTATGGAGCTAAGCTTGTTTACTACAAGATGCTTGTTGCTTTCTGAACTATCAGAAAGAGCATTACTTTTTCCACTTGGTTCTCCAGAGCTACATGAGTCCAGGCTTTGCTATGCTCTTAATAGCTGCAGAGATATAATTTATCTTGTTCAAATTCTCTGAACAGAGCATTGGATTCTCCAAGGAAGCCATTTCAGATCCAATACTATACTCACTAAAGTGTTTCTACACATGGAAATTCAGCACAAAAAACACCAGCTGTGAAAAAGTAAAGGAAGTCAAGTATGTAGTTTAAGAATTATATCAGCTTGGTTTCCTCTGACTTTATCTTTCCACTCTTCCCAAGTGAACTTCCCACATAGGGCTTTATAGTCAGAAAAATTAGAATGGAATGGGCAACTGCTGAAAATAATCCATTAGCACACAGAGGGCACTATATTCTTTTCCCCCAGTGAAAACATACAGAACTTCCTTCCATGACCTTACATATCTTTTTTCTACCCATGAGATGGAAAATAGATGTGAACACTCTTATAAATAAGGTTAAAATATAAGGGATCCCTAAAGTTGACTTCCAAACTAACACAAATACCTGATTAAATAACATGGCTTTTTATAAAACAAGTGACAGCGAGCAACCAAAGATATTAAAAAAAACCAAATTGGTTTTCTTTCAAGCCATAAGACCAAAGAATATATATAAAAGCAACCAAAGAACTTCACTCTGGGTACAAAGCCCTGATGAACTAGCATGCTGAAACTGCATAAATAATTTATTGTGACCTTTGTAAGTCTTCTGAGGTAATTTATTTTGATAAGGTATGCTTTAATGTAACTTCACATCCATTCAACTGAAAGAAATAACTCAACTGCCATTATAAAAACTAAAATCTAACCAAGAAGAGGCAAATATTGTCCCCCAAATGATATCATTCTTTTCCACAATCATTAGTGAGTATACATTATTAATGACAGGAAAAAATATTATAAAATCCTCATCTCTGGTAAGTGCTGTTTTTAATCACTCGATGTTTATAAAGTTCATCAGCACAAGAAAGTAGAATTGTGCTATCATTAAAGAACCTGCTTACATTGTCACAAGCATAAATCAATATCTGGCTTCTCTTTTGACACAGGAATTTAGAGATTGAAGATATATAACATTGTATGCTGTCTTACCCTTCATCCCTTTTCCTCTTTTCTCTCTTTTGAAATTCTTATTCCACTTTAAAACTTGTTCAATAAGACAAATCAAATTGGTCATCTGATATCTATCGCAAGAAAACTAAGACCTTCAAGGCTCTGTCCTTCATGAGGCTGTCAGAAAAAATCCCATCATGCCTCCCATTCTCATTTTTAGGATAAAGTCCGTTAGTCATTTGTTCACTAGATCAACTAAACCAGACGTTCTAAATCAAGGTATGATCAAGATGTCTGAAGATCATGTTACAAATTTTAGTGATCTAGTCTGAGAGATTCTGATTCTAGTATCTAGTATGAGAACAGGTATTGGGGAACCAAATCATCTATTATACTATTGCCCCTATGATACTTGGTATTTCTTTGTTCTTGATTCAATTCTTTACTCTTTATACTATTTTTCCACCATAGTGTATAACTCTTCAAAATCTACTCTCTGGAACTGCCACTCAGTGACCAGCAAACTACATTAACCTCTTCTCCCACCTTGCCTTAACTGAAACCTGATTCTCCACTAAGAACTGTTTCTCGTGTGCCCCGCTCAAGTGGTGGGAGATGATGACCTCTTCCCCATCACCATTTCCAGACCATTATGTACTCTCCTTTTTAAAAAATCTCTGCTGCTTTAAGGTTCAGTTTGTCTGGCTATGTTACCTGTCACCAACTTTATCCAATGAAGGCTTGATATCTATGGCTCCTAGTCTTTCTCTTCACCCCAATTTCTGTGATCATTGTAAAATGATGACAGCATTTTCCAGGTGGATATCCAAAATTTGTGTCCTGACACCATCATTTCCATTGGTATCTCCTCTGTCCTCCTCAACTATACCAGCAATTATACTCTGGGTCCTGTCATTGACCCATAACTGTAGTTCCTCCAAAATCACTAGTACAAACATCCCATTTCTGGCCAAAGCCTCCTGTATTTCAAGCTTGCCTCACTATTAGTAATTTTTCTAAGCCCATTCTTTATCATTAATGATACTTCCAGACCATAGTTCCTCTACTGTCTTTCTATTCATCAGCAGGTAACATCCTCCCTCTTCCAACCTGGCCCTTTTTCTTAGTCTTTCTCTAGCTTAGACAGCAGAGCTGAATATTTTAATCACATTCTTCTCCATTTCTTAACTCATCTGCCCTTCTGTCATACTTCACTGGCAAAATGCCAAAATCCGATGACCTAAAATAGCTAGTACTCAAAAAAATTATACAGAATGGCAACTTGAGAACATTCTAAATCTATAATAACACTCTCAACACGCTCTTAACATTAGACAGCAATTCCTCAGTGTCTTTATGGCCAGTTTGTTCTTGCACATCTCACAATGTCTATATTAGACTTTTTTGTTTTCCGCAAACTTTTGACCACCCCATCTACCCTTGACTCTCAGACAATGACCTTAACACCCACTTCATAGAGAAAATATAAGCTATAAGAGGAAACTCTCTCATCATCACACTATGTTCTTACAAGCCTGTTTGCATCAGAACCCATCTTTTCAAACTTGCCTTCTGTTATAACAGAGGTACACCACTTCCTCCTATCTAATGAAAATCTCTCCACTTGTTCTTTGGTTCCATTCCTCTTCACCTCTCTAGACTCTCATATTATCCATGATCTCTTCTGTTTCCTATATGTATAATCAATCAATTTTAATCCCTTCTCTCTCTCTCTTGGATTGTTCTCCCAGAATATTAAGATATCACTTCACCTTGGAAAGAATATGTCTGCCTTTCAGGGCACTATTTCATATTTTCTAGATACTATCCATTTTCCTTTTGTATATAAATTAACTTCTCAAAATTGCTATCTACACTTGAGTTTTCTATTTCTATACTTATCAGCCATCTTAACATAGTTTTGCTCCCCACATGCTAATGAAAAAGCTTCTAAATAAGGTCACCAATATCTTCCATGTTGCTAAATACAGTGAATATTTTGCAGTGCTGACGTTATCTGACCACTCACAGCAGCACTCAATATAGGTGATCTCTTCCTTCTTAAACTACTCTTTTTCTTGGCCTCTACAACGTTATACTCTCTTGGGTTTACTCTAATGTCTTAAAGGCTCCTTTGTTGGCTCATCCTCTTCTATTTAATCATTAGATATTAGAGTTCCTCAAGACTTGGTCCTAGGCTATTTTACCATTCATACATACTCCCATGGTTTCCCCTCTCCAAATCAGAACGCTCTTCTAATATATCAGAATCATATATCCATCCAGATGCTTACTCAATATCTTTAAGTATTACAAGCATCTCAAAATCAGCATGCCCAAATGAAAATCATGATCTACATGTTTCCCTCCAAACTAATTTTTCTCTACTACTTTTTTCATATATGACTCTACCATATACTTGGCTAAGCCAGACAACTTTTAGAAACCAGAAACTTTAACATCTTCCTTCCTTAATCTTCAATATCCCATTAGCCACCAAATCCTAGCAATTCTACAACGAATTCACATCTCTAACCAGTCTTCCCTTCCCTCCTTGCCCTGCCCATGTATACAGTGATCTTTTTATAAACACAATTCTGACCATGTCACTCCCTTCCTCAAAACTCCTCTTGTTATTGCCCATTGCTTTGAACATAAAATACTAAATCTTTAATGTGATATACATGGCCCTCATGATCTGGTCTTTGCCCACAACACTAGACTCATCTATGCCACATAGCTGCCATCTGCCATTCCCTATCACTCTCTACATTTAGTCATTTTGACTTTTCCCCCATTTGCTTTAATGTGCTATTGTTTTTCTGAAGTCAGCCTTTTTAAAAATGCTTGTTTGCTCTTTTTTGCTTTGTCAATTCCTACTCTTCAAATCTAGGCTTAAATGTCACTTTGTTGGTGAACATACACCATTGTCTAAAACCATCAGTCTAAATCAGGTTCCCCAATTTTACTTTTTTCTTAACACTTTATCCCTCTTTATTATTTATTAAAAATGCAATGAAAATTATCTAATCAGTAATTAAATTATTTAATCTTTCTGTCCCTTCAGAACATAAGCTCCATAAGGGTAAAGGGGTGGCTACTTTTTCTTCCTAAAAATATTTCCATTAGCAATTAAAGAATATTAATCAGCAAATAATATCTACTCTCACCACCTTCTATGAGCGTTACTATATTGCATGGACTGGAAGGTGAAAAACTATATTTCCCAGATCTCTTGTAGTCAGGGTACTAGATTTAAAAAGTCCATTCTGTTAATTAAAAGCGCTCAAGCAAGATTTGGGTGATGGAAGTCAAGAGATAACCATTTTCCTGCTGTTGTCTTTTGCTGGCAAGCAAGATCTTGGAGACAGGAGGGTTGAAAGTTGCAATAGATACATTAAACATTCAAAATTTGGTTTTCCAGTGTGTTCATGAATGTTGGAAGGCATCTGTAGTAACAGCTGTGTTTTTTTAACTGCTGATCACCATCATGTAGCTGTTTCTTAAATTCAAGAGTTCTAGTCCTAGTCCCAGACTTCTGATCCTACCAAATTCCTAGTAAATACCTAATTTTTTGAACAAAATTCTTTTCTTTTTAAAATGTACCTAGAAAGTAACATTCATAGGGTGGTAGGTAGGTGGGAGAGGGACGGAGGGGATGGGTAAATTCACACCTAACAGACGCAGTGTGTGCTGTCTGGGGGATGGGCACACTCGTAGCTCTGACTCAGGTGGTGCAAAGGCAATTTATGTAACCAAAGCATTTGTACCCTGTAATACTCTGAAATGAAAAGAAAAAAATTCCTATTATGTTATTTTTAAAAAACATTATGTTGATCTTGTTTCCAGTTTGAAACCACCTTAACTCTTCATCTATGCAGTCCTTTGGATTTTGAAATCATGAGTCATAATAATAGTTTATGTTTACTTATGAAATACATAAATAAATAAAATGAACCCAGAATAGTTTCTGTTTCCTTTACCAAATCCTGACACAACATGTGTCTACCTCAATCCACTATAAACAGGTTGACAGCAGTTTGTCTTGATGCCTGTTGATCTATTACAGTGACTGATAACTAGCTTACACTCAGTAAATATTTGCTGAGTGACTATCACCAAAAAAAATCTGAGGTTCACGTGTATACAACCAACTCACAATGACCCAAACTAAGCTAATTCCTGTAACTAACTTCCACATGTCGTTCTTGCTGTGTTAATTACGCATTTTAACTTGGGACAAAGGACACATTATTTGCTCTCTTCCATGTTACATCCCTAAAAGGTGCTCTTGGTTTCCACATGGGCTGCTCTCATTATTATTAGAGCATAATTTCATAGAAACAAGTTAGTATTCCAGAGAAAGCACCCTGATTAGCAAATTAAATTAAAGCTTTGGAACAACAAAAAATAATACTGAATTGTAAAAGGCAGTAAGAAGGTTGGTGGAAATAACAGTAACAGCTACAACAGACTAGTTTATATCTTTATATGTCCACTTGTTAAAACTTAATAATTTCATCTAAAATTGCATTTTTAAATTCATTTGGCCATCTTTCAATGTAAAAATAAAAATTAAAAAAAAAATCACACTGTGAAATGTATTTTTGGTCTTTAAGTTTCATCATTATAAATCTCTATACCCCTAGGGATTTAAATCTGATGTATTTAGGGTGCTTCCCCCTATTCAAGTATTTTCAAATAAGACAGAAACAATATTTCAATTAATATGCTTTTCTAAAATATCATGTTTCCTTAACAAGATGTATAACTTTATTATAAGAAATTTATTTTATGCTTATAAAATATCTCTTAAGGCACACGAACAAAAATTGTCTCAATCAAAATCTAGTTACAAGTAATAACAAAAGAAATAAGGATAAAATCCCAATGCTACTTACTATGTCCCTTAAAAAGAGTCTCAGTTATTCAAAATGAGTCATATGACTACAATGAAATGAATGCCTGGGCCATGAGAATGTCCCCTGCTTGGGGGAAAGTGAATCCTACTCTTTAGCACTTGAATTGTGGCCATACAACTTGGCTCTCCAACAAAATTCAGCAGCTTCTCACTGCATATAAAGTCTAAAAGCCCAGGCATGGAACTTAAGGTTTTTGATATTCTGGCCAAAACCTACATGCCTAACTCTTCAAGCACCTTACATTCCAGTGAAAAGAGAACATTGTTATTTTCCAAATATATCCAGAGTTTTCCTTTGCTCATGTTCTCTTTCTTCTCTCCTTGGAATGCCCTTTACCCTTATTGGTACCTATTGAAACATGAAACCACTGGCTTAAATTAATCTGCTTCTTTTTTACGTTTCCATTGAACTATTTGGTTTTTTCTTATATAATTTATCACTTTTTGTGCTCTCCTGTGCACTTACTCTCTTTCTTAACACACACACACACCAAATGTGTGTGTGTGTGTGTGTGTGTGTGTGTGTGTATGTTTATTTATTTATTTCTGAATCTCTGTGTCTTAAAAGGCAGAGGCCTGGTCTTGTTCAGTCACTTATCATTTACAGTGGCACTTGAGACATGTGTTTAATTCAATTAAAACTGACATGTTAGTTTAGAATTGAATGTCTTTTATACAGTCTAAAATAATTATTCTTAAAAGATATATAATCTATAATTGAATTGTTGTCCACTTTACTATAAAGTTCCCCTACTGTTAGATATATGTGTGGTCTGTATTTTTCCTTTCATTATAAATAATGTGTTGAAATAAAAATTTTGGGGTATACTAACTTTTTCTTTCAGTCTTTCCTTGAAAATTCCCAGGTTTAAAATTTGAAGGTTAAAGCTCTGAAAAAAGTTTGGCTTTTAATATGTATTATCAAAATGTGTTTTTAAAAAGATTGAACTAATCAATATCACAGGAAATCCAGGACTTCTAGGAAATCTAGGTTTGGGACACCAAACCTCAAATCATCTTCAGAATTGGCCATCATCATGTTTAGTTTTTTTTTTTTTTTTTTTTGAGACAGAGTCTCACATTGTTGCCCGGGCTAGAGTGCCGTGGCGTCAGCCTAGCTCACAGCAACCTCAGACTCCTGGGCTCAAGCGATCCTACTGCCTCAGCCTCCCAAGTAGCTGGGACTACAGGCATGCGCCACCAAGCCCGGCTAATTTTTTCTATATATTTTT
>CAUYSK010070377.1:0-25178 GCA_963575035.1 Avahi laniger | reverse complement strand
CATTGAGAATAAAAATACTGAGTTGTACATTAGTAGCTATGTAATCTTGGATAAGTTATTTCTTCCCTGTGTGACAAGATTCTTCCTCTGTCAAAAAACGGAGTTAACCTAAACATTTATACCCCCATGATATGCTGAAATAAAAAAAAAAAAACGGAGTTAAACTAAACCTAAAATCTCTTTCTTATCTAAATTTCTGTGGTTCAGAAATTTGTTTAATTCAGCATTTCCCAAACGTATTTGACAATGAAACTTTTCTTTTTCTTACAGTTTCTGACAACTTGATATTAATCCTGAGAAACAAGTGCTTGAGAGACACACTTTGGAGAATGTTGGTCTAGCAGGATGAAAATATCATCATGTTAGATACTAGCGTGTTAACTGGTACAAGTTTTATTCCTGGCAGTTCTTTTTGTTCCATGGCCTTTCCTCCATTCACTGACACAGAAGAGGCATGATAATGCCAAAAGGGAAGACAAAGATTTTTCAATTTTAGAAGTTAAAGCTTTTAAGTTGGAGGCACTTAGTACTGAAATCATCAGTGATTCCAATTTAAACTATGAATAGGAGAATGGAAAGATTGAATATTGTTGTTAAGAGTGAGTTTTTCCTACTCTGAGGGAACGAAGATTCCTGACCTGGGAAGTAAAACGATCTGATGCAGTGCCTGTCTCTGAGTAGGTTCCTGCTCCCTGATTGAGTGCTAGTAGGAGGCACTGCATAAACCTCAGAAGCATTTGGGGATTTGAAAGCAGAAGGAAATTATATCACTTCTGGGGTAAAACTGGGAAATTACCAAACTCTGTAGTGAGCGTCATGCCCAGTAAGGATAGGGAATGGGAGAATAGATAGGGTTGTGTGTGGACTTCTAGGTATATGGCCTTGAAATGACCTCCTTGTTTCCCTGTGTTGAATATGGTAAGGTGTTGGGTTGAATTGTGCCCCTCCCACCCCAACTCATATGCTGAAGTCTTCACCTCCAGTACCTCACAATATGACCTTACTGGGAGATAGAGTCTTTATGGTGGTAATCAAGTTAAAATGAGGTCATTAGGGTGGGCCTTAATCTAACATGACCAGATTTAATCTAATATAATAAAAAAGAAAATCGGTGACAGATATGTACATAGAAAGAATGCCACGTGAATATCAAGGTAGAGACGAGGGTGATGGGTCTACAAACCAAGGAACACCAAAGACTGCCAGAAAGCCAGCAGAAGAGGAGAAGCCATGGAACAGATTTGTCCTTACAACCCTCAGAAGAAATTAACCCTGTAGACAACTTGATTTGGACTTTTAGCCTCCGGGATCATGAGAAAATAAATTTCTGTTGTTTCATCCTTTTAGTTTGTGGTACTTTGTTATGGCAGCCCTAGCAAACTGATACACAAGGGAAATAATAAATATTTTTAAATGTTAATTTGCCTAAAAGGCATTCAGAAGTATTTCGTGGAAACTGGGATCAGGAGAAATCCTGTGATAGATGCATTAGAGTAAGAACAAATGTAAGGTAAGGTAAATAACCCAGACGGATGGACAGAGAGCAACTCTTTCATTGATTTAAACAGGCTGCCGATATATCATCTTCCATGTGCTACCTCGAGGCTTCTCCAGGTCCAAGTATTTACAGGTTTCTCATATTTAGATACAATCATGTAGAAGGTAGAAACGGAGATGGAAGAACCTGCAATAACTGAAATTACCTGGAATTGAACAAAATTCTATCAGAAAGTGGAATTAGGCTTAAAAATAGATCTTAAAATTATAGACAAATAATGTAATCCAGAATTGTGGATTGAGATTTATGTTCTCAGTATCGACTTAAGTAAACATTAAATTCAACCTAAAGATACATATATCGCCTATTAAGAGTCAAATTTTGTACTATGTGATCGAAGTCATCAAAAATGAACAGCAGTAATCCTTTTTTGATTTATTTTAAAAGCAATTATTCTCTGGTTCCCAGACAAATGTGAATAATTGTCTTATGAATTTTAACCAAAATAATTCAATTTCCAAAATTTTGAGTAAACTTTTATTTTTATTTACATTACAGCATTTAATTTTCTCTCAGCACTCTCAAATAGGACTCCATTCATTTATGTGATTTTAGAGTAACAATTGAATTATTTTATTGACAGTTACCAAAAGTATGGAGAAATATTATGTTATATAACATATAATATATTGTGTAGTGCACAATTATATATGTGATAATATTAGATATACCTACATAATTTTCATTTTATTTTGACCATTTTAAATTTTTTTTTAAACTCGGGAAGCTGCTCTCTTGCATCCATTTTTTGTTAGATCTGTTAAAAAGTCTCTCCACTATGCCTAATTTATCATCTTCAAAGGTGCCATAAAACCTTTCAGTGAACTTTCTAGCATTCTGATCTTACAGCTTCTCACCTCCCCACAACCTTTATTTTCATTCGACGTCAACCACCTTAGAGCATAGAAAGGCTTTTGCCGAATTATTTTGTCCATTTGGAAGGCCTGCCTAGGAGCTGTGCTGCAGCCTATCATTTCTCCTGGCATGTACCCAGGATTATTGCTCACCTACTGATCTCTTACTTTATTGGCTCTCTGAACATTGGCTCATTTGTCAACATTCAGTATTTGCTTTTAATATCTTTAATTTGGGACACCTCTTTCACTCTATCCTCAGTTAATAAGCCTTCTCTCCCTTGATGTTAGTATTTCCCTGAAGCCTCAGAAAAAAATCTCTCCATCAACTCTAGACCTCAGGGAACCCTTCCAATTGTGCTAACTCTCTGACCCCCGCAGTGAGAGAGAGTCCAACTGAAATTCAAAACTTTTAGATCCTCCCTTTGAATTCTAAGTCACCCTCTCTGATTTCAGTGTTCTGCCTTCTACACTTCTATTTGTACACTTTGATCATGGATCGTTCAAGGCATGATTCTATCTACTCAAAATTCTGGTCCATCACCCTCGGTTTGTGCCTATGTGTTTTATTGAGATCACATGATCAGTGATTTTTATAGAGTTCTCGCTAGTATTTGGGAATCCTTAGCTATTGTTAACACTCCACTTCTGGAGTGTCAAGCATTCTTGGAAGAGGAGTTCACTCTTGGAACCCTGTTGACTCAGATAAATGCACTCTCTCTGGCATGACATCTCTTAGCCATTTTTGTCACCCTCTCAAAAAATTTGTGTATTTCCACCAACTATAAATATTAATATCTTTGACTCAAAAGGAGATGTATCTCTTTGTCAAAACTAACTTTTTACCTGTGTTTTAGAATTAATTCACTTCAACATGCCATTTCTTTTGTCTTCATCTTCAACCTCCTCTTTCCGTTTTCTTTTTGGTTTTATATTATTCATTCCCTAAATGTAACTATTGAGATAAAATAAAACTCACTTAACCTTAACACTCACAATGCTATTATTTTTTTCTTAATATTTGGCTTCATAACCTGTCATGAAGTAGGAACACATTAAATACTGATACTGCTGCTCTAGGACTTTACTGTTCATTTAATATTTTCAATGTATAATCTGGCTTTTTTTTCCAAACCCTCCACTGATACTGAAATCTTAAAGATGAAGGGTAACTGAGTATAATGACCCTCAGAGCATTTCTTTTTTATTCCCTGTACTGTTCTATTCTGTTACGGCCACTGTGACTCCCTTGTATTCTACCATTTTTTTTCCTTTAAATTCATTTCCTTTTCTTTTTTTGAGGGAGGCAAGCAATAGAGTGAGGAGGGATTTAGTAGTTATCAGTGGTTAGCTATATGCAAAACACGATGTTACATGATTTTATGCATCTATCACCTTTATTCTTCAGAATGATTCTCTGAGAAAGATATTTTTCTATTCAAGCCGTTCTAGAAATTTTTGTTAAAGTCACACAGATCTTGGTGGGGCCCAAATTTGAACCTATATCCCATTCTTATTCCATTGTCTCAAATGACGTTATACGGCTTTTCCTTTTTCCACCACCAGATACAGAGAAACAAGTTTTGTCCTCTGCCCCCATTTAGTTTATGATGCTTGTCCTCTTGTGTTGGGCTTATATGCAAATGGATCCAAAATACATATCTTAAGCCCCTTAGAAACCCCTGACTTATTTTCATTTCTTTCTCCTTCCTTCCCTCACTCCTTTTTCCCCTCCCTTCCTCTCCATGTCTTTCCTTTTTTTCCTCCCTCCCCCTTTCGCTTCCTTTTCCCCACTTTCCTCTCTCTTTCCCTTTTGCTTTAATCATTTATTGAACATTCCTTATATGCTAAGTACTATGACAGGTACTTCATATGCATGGTTTTACTTTCACAGCTTACTTATTAGTGGCTCAATTTTATTTACAAGGAAACAGAGACTTAGAGTAATTATTTATCTTGCTAGAAGTCAAACAGCTAGCAAGTGCAGAACCAGGCTCATACCTGTTTCCTTTTGGAATCTTTGCTCACCTCATGCTGCTGAGGCATTACTTACTGTTTTCTGACATGCAAAATGCTTTCCTACTTTTTGCCCTCACTTATACTATTCCTCTTGTTCTCCTGTCAAAATTCTACCATTCCTCAAAGTAATCTCCAGTAGAATATTCCTGAAACCCCTTTATTAGATATGATGTTTCCCCCATTCTAGCCTCATAGCATTTTGTATCTCATATATTCAGTTTTCTGTATGCTCATATATATTTTCCTCCTACAATAGTACAAGCTTCTTGAGGTAGGAACTGTTTTTCATATACAGTAAGAGTTCTCAATAAATCTTGATTGAACTGAGATGAATCCAAACCCTAGCAATGCATTGCTTTCTTAAGAGAAACAAATATAGCAGTCATATAATTCAAATGAAACATTATTAAAATAGCAATAAAAGGTAAGATAAATTTTCATCATAAGTCAGAGATTAAAAAAACGTAGACTGCATTAATATTCATTTATTTCATAGCTTTGCAGTCTGCTACATTTCTTTTCCCGATTACTCAAATGATTACTGTCTCATCCACAGGACAAAAACTGCTAGAAAACTTCCCATTGCTAACATTTACAGTACATTGATTGGAAATAATTTCTGAATGGCAGTGAGCTCATTAGATGAGATGGTATTTTAATGTCTCTTTAATTTTTCTGGTAATTACTTCCAAATCCAGTGAAAGAATTACGAGCTTGTTGTGAAACTCCCATATTGTAATTAAGCAAGGATCTGATCAAACATGGCTGTTTTGTGTTCCCTGTTTGTTTTATCTCTGGATTCTCCAGTTTCCAGTTTTGGAGGTCAGATTTAAACATTTACATGGATGCAATTCCCACAGAAAGCCAGGGGAGATTGATGGGAGGGGGCTTACAGCCTGGGTAGAAAGGAATCGTGTTTCACCTTTCTTTTCTTTATTCTCCAGCTGCTGTTCCTTAAATAAAACTTTAAAAATAACTTTTATAGGGTGCTTAATACATTCCTACCCTGTGGGGACAGGCTATGTTCTCAGTTGCTTAAGATTTTAGTCAGGCTCCAGCAATTCTGGTAAAGAAACAGGCTCTTGTCTTGACTGTTGAAGAATTGCCACAGGGTCAAGGCAAGAGCAAGGGAATATGGCCCCTGGTGAACTTGCGTTCTGCACACACTTCCCTAGCGGCTGCAGGAGAAGGGAGAGGCAGAGTTTATGTGGTGACAAGTCCACAGGGCTGTAAGGGTAGCTTGAATTTTATGGGAGAAGAGGGAAAGCCATAGTTCTTAAATTTAGAAAGTTCTATGCATTTTTCGAGTAGTTTTTTTTATTGTTATTCTTGACCACTCTTTATTGAGTTATAGTTGGATATTTGGCAACCTGTGGGAATACGGCAGGTAGCCTATACCCTCACTATGACTCCATATGAAACCCATGTGTGTTTAAAGCTCCCAATTTGCTTAGGGGCGCAAGTCGGGCAGAGGTATGTTGGGAAGCCCTGAATCCCAGTGGTCCTTTATGCAAGAATTACTACTTCCTGGGCACGCAAGAATAGCAGTACTGTGTGTTGTCATCCTTACCGGCATGTTCTAGGCAGAGTGTTGAATCTTTGAAGCCACTGATTTGGCCATTTGTTCTGTATAATCCACTATCCTGTTGTGTGAAAGAGATTTGGCTTTCATGGAAAAGTCCAAATTGAAAGGTGGAAACGATTCTTGGATGTCATCTACCTACTTCTCAGCAACTCTGCACATTTATACTATGCACATTTTATAGATGAGAGAATAGGCAGGATATAAGAAGGAACCAGGCAGATAATTTACATTTGTTAAATGCCTCTTGTGTGCCAGGCACTAGTAGTTCAATGTTATCTCATATCAATGAGGTTTACATCTCATAAAACTGAGCAAGGAGGTCATATTATCCCCACTTACAGATTTATAAATAAAGTTCAAAGGAAGACAAGTAACTGGGAGAGCCATGAGAAATTATTATGCTACTTATGTTGGAGTTTTTAATGTGTTAGTGGGGAAGAGTGCACAGGATTGCTTTGGAATCTTTATTTCAAGATGTTGATTCTATCATCTTTTATAGCACTTCATAATTTTAGAAGTGCTTTTACTTATACTATTTGACTTTCATAATAATCATGTGAGGTGTGCAAAGAACACATTATTATTTCCATTTTACTTAGGTAGATATGAAAGTTCAAAGATTTCCAGTGATGCTCAGATTTATATAGTTAAGAGATCAGCTAGCCCTCAGATGTTTAATGATTTCAGGCTATCTAAGCAAAGCAGGTGTTGAATAGCTTAATAATTACCAAATTCTTTCATTCTGAAACCCTTTGACAGAGTTTTTACTTGATAAAAACTAGTATATGGTCCTACAGAAAATACCCTAAATTCCACCACACTAGATTATCATTATGGTCTATTTCCTTTTAGCTGTTTTTTAATGTTTTTGGCAAATACAAATGTGAACAAAATTGAGATCATACATTATATATAGATTTTTATCCTATCTTTTCACGTACTGTTGTGTTTTACCCCATAGTTGCAATATGTGTATGTGTGTGTGTGTGTGTGTGTGTATGTGTGTGTGTACACATGGATAAAATACATATTATATATATAAAGTCAATAATATAATAGTATTAATATTGATATTCATATGATATTAATCTGTATTATTAAATCATAAACAATTGAGCCTTGAACAACATGGGGTTTAGGGGTGCCAACCTACTGCACACTTGCAAATGACACCCCCAAAACTTAACCACTAATAGCCAACTGTGGAACAGAAGCCTTACCAATAACATAAACACTTGATTAACTCATATTTTATATGTTACTACATATTATACACTGCATTCTTATGATAAAGTAAGCTAGAGAAAATAAAATGTTATTAAGAAGATCATAAGGAAGAGAAAATATATTTACTATTCATTAAGTGGAAATGGATCATCATGAAAGTTTTCATTCTCCCTGTCTTCACACTGAAGAGGTTGAGGAGGAGGAAGAGGGGGAGGGATTGGTCTTGCTGTCTCAAGCGTGGCAGATGTGGAAGAAAATGGACCTGTACAGTTCAAATATGTGCTGTTTGAGGTCAACTGTATGTGATAATATTATGAATATCATAAAGCAGTATGTAGTTTTATGATAACAAATTCATATTATAGTTTAACCACTTTTCTACTATTGTTTTTATTTTTGTACTACAAGAAATATAGTTGTTATTTAAATAATGTATATCATAATCTTTTCTTCCTAATTGTTTTCTTAGACTAGATTCTGAGAAGTTAAATTACTGCATATGAGGGTATGATGGACATTTATTATTTTTATGTGCATGTATGCATTTTCCTTCTCCTAGAAAAAGCACCTGGATTTTCCTTTGTGAGCCACCTCTCCCTACTCTTCATCTCTGTGATTCAGATACTGATTCATGCAGGATGAACCTCATACTCTGTACTTATCTAAGAAAGCTGAACCTATTCCCTGACTGTAATGATTGTTTCAAAGAGGTGTGTGACCCACGTCATGTCAACAAGACATAATGAGGTGTCATCTTGGGATTTTACAGAAAATCATTGGGAAGTTGAAGTCCACTTTCTGCCAGCTTATTAAGTTGGGAGAATGGAAGCCTAAAGTGCAGTTTGCCATCTTTTAACTGGAAGGAGAGCCACCTGCTTGAGAAATAAAAAGTCATCACGGTTGAAAGCAGAAGTGACATGGGAGAGAGAGAGAGAGAGAATTTCAGTCATAATCACATATTTGAACAGTGGAATCCAACACAAGCACTGCTGGAATTTTCACCTATGTGAGCCAACCCAGCCATTTAGAGCATTTTGACTTGGGTTTTTGCACTTGGAAGCAGGAGTACTGTATTAGTACATGGCTAAAAAGGGAATGAAAATGTTTGAAGATCTTTATACATGTTGCAAAATTAATTTCCAGGTAGCACTGCCAGCCATGCAGTACTTATATTTGTGCACTAATATTGATATAAGTAATATGTATTTCATGTGTGAAGACATTTCTTTACATTTCTATACCTTTTTTTACATTAGAGAGACCTGTTTTATTTCTTTTGTGATTTGTCTATTCATGACCTTAGCCTGCTTCTAATTTGAGGGATGCTAACATATTTCTCCATCTTTTAAAGCTCTTTTTTGCGTTCAAAATACAAATAAGTCTGTTGTATATTTGTGTCATATTTGGTGTAGATATCTTCCTTTTTTGTCATTTTTTTATAAATTGGAGTAATGCTACATGTATGAAATACTAAGTAAATGATTTCTCTTTAAAATCCCCAGCAAAACTTCACCACAGCCTCAACTACTAACCATATCCTAAGTCCTGGAGAATATTACAGATACTGTTGACCCTGTGTACTATTAAAGAAATCATACAGAGAACACACTACTGCAGGCAACCTAAAATCAAAGCCAAAGCATCCAAATCAACACACAGCATATATACATCTTCAGGACAAAAGAAATATCTCTTACAAAAACAATTTCAAAAAATCAGTAAAAGTGACTGCTAAACCAGATGCACAAATATCAATGGAAAGAAACAGGAAACATAAAAATGTAAGGAAATATGATACCATCAAAGGACTACAATAATTGTCCAGCAACAGATCCTAGCAAAAATTCCTGGAAAAGCAGATAAAGAATTCAAAATATGGATTTTTTTAAAGAAGCTTGAAAAGATGCAAGACAAATTTGAAAACCAATACAAAGACGTCAGAAAATCAATTCAGGGTATGAATGAGAAATTTTCCAAGGAGATAAATACCTTTAAAAGAAAAAACAAATAGAGATTCTGTACCTGAAAAACTCTTTAAAGGAACTATATATTATATTCAAAAGTTTCAATAATAGACTAGAGCAAGCAGAAGAAAAAAAATCTCAGAACTTGAAGACAGGTCTTTTGAAATAATTCAGTCAGAGAAAGGTAAGGAAGAAAAGAATTAAAAAAACGAACATAGCCTTCAAGACATCTGGGACTACAAAACATGAGTGAACTTACAAATTTTCGGTATTTCCAAGGGAGAAGAGAGATCGAAAAATTTAGAAAACCTATTTAAGGAAATAATTGTTGAAATCTTTCCAAGTCTAGCAAGAAAGTCAGATATCCATATATAGGAGGCCCAGTGATCCCCAAGCAAAAACATTGTAAAAAGAACTTCACTACAGCATACCATATTCAGAATGCCTAAAGTCAAAGTGAAGGAAAGAATTTTAAAATTAGTGAGAAAAAAGAGTCTAGTCACCTATAAAGGAAACTCCATAAGACTAACAACAGAGTTCTCATCAGAAACCTTATAGGCCAGAAAGAATGGGATGGCCTTTTCAAAGAGCTCAAAGAAAAAAAACTGTAAGTCAATAATTTTATGTCCTGCCACATTAAGCTTCATAAATGAAGGAGAAGTAAAGTATTCCCCAGATAAACAAATGCTGAGAGGTTTGTCACCATTAGACCAGCCCAACAGGAAGAGAGTATGCTAAAAGGGGTCTTATACATGAAAATGAAAGTTTGATATTCACCATTGTGAAAACACACAAAAGTATAAACTTCACAGATCTTATAAAACAATCACACAAAGGAGGAAGAGAGTGGAATCAAATGGCAACATGACAGAATTTCGTCAAACAACAAAGACAAAAAGAAAGAGAAAAAGAAACAAAGAATTATAAAACAACTAGAAAGCAATAAACAATATGACAGGAGTAAAGCTTCCCATATCGACCTTAACCTTGAAGGTAAATGAGTTAAATGCTCCACTTAAAAGACATAGATTGTCAGAATGGATTAAAAAAACATGATGTAACTATATCCTGATTACTAGAAACTCACCTTACCTGTAAACAGAAACCAAAAGTGAGCAAGAGTACCTATATTTATATTAGATAAAATAGGTTTTAAATTAAAAATAACAAAAATAAGACAAAGTAATTGGACAATGGTAAATATATCAATTCAACAAGATGATACAAAAATCCTAAGTATATATACACCCAATATTGGAACTCCCAGATTCACAAAATAAATAGACCTAAAGAAAGAGATACAACATAATACAATAATAGTGGGGCACTTCAGCACCTCACTCACAGCATTAGACAGATTATTGAGATAGAAAATCAACAAAGAAACATTATACTTAAGTTGGAATTTAGTACAAATAGACTTACCAGACATTAACACAGCATTCTAATCAACAACTACAGAATATGCATTCTTTTTGCCAACATATGAAACATTCTCCAAGATAGACCACATGTTAGTCCACAAAACAAGTCAACAAATTAAAAAAAAATAGAAATCATATCAAGTATCTTCTCAGACTATAGCATAGTAACACTAGAAATCAGTAAGAAAAGGAAATTTACAAACCACACAAAGATATGAAAGTTGAATGACATGCTCCTGAAGGATCACAAGGTCAATAAGGAAATTAAGGTGAAAATTTAAAAAAAATTTGAAACAATGAAAATGAAAACACAACACACCAAAGCCTGTGGGATACAGCAAAAATAGTGTGAGGGAAGTTTATAGTATTAAATGCCTATATCAAAAAGAAAATAGAAAGATCACACATTAACAGCCTAATATCACACATCAAGAAAATAAATAGAAAAACAGGAACAGACCAAACTCAAAGTTAACAGAAGAAATAACAATGATCACAACAGAACCAAATGAAATAGAGATTAAAAAACAATAGATGATCAATGAAACAAAGAGTTGTTTTTTCAAAAAATAAAAAGTTTGTAAACCATTAACAAGACTAACTATGAAATAGAGAGAAGATCCAAATAAAAAGAATCATGAATGAAAAAGGAATTTACAACTGATATCACAAAATACAAAAGAGCATCAGAGACTATTATGAAAAAGTATACACTCACAAACTAGAAAACATAGAAGAATAGGATAAAGTCTTGGAAATGTACAACCTCCTAAGTTTTAACCAGAAAGAAATAGAATTCCTGAACAAATCAATAACAAGTAGTGAGATTGAATCAGTAATTAAAACTATTTCAACAACAACAACAAAAAAAGCACATGACCAGATGGATTCAAGCTGAATTTTACCAAACACACAAAGAAGAACCAATCTCAATCCTTCTGAAACTGATCCAATATATGGAGAAAGAGGGAATTCTCCCCAACTCATTCCATGAGGCCAGTATCACCCTGATAACAAAACCAAACAAGGACACAACAATAACAAAAAAACCCCTACACACCAATATCCCCAATGAACATAGACACAAAAATTCTCAACGAAATACTACCTAATCTAATCTGTTGGCACATGAAAAAAATAATACACTATGATCAAATGTGCTTTATACCAGGGATAAAATGATGGTTCCACATATGAAAATCAATGAATGCGATAAATTATATAAACAAAATTAAGGAAAGAAACTATATTATCATCTCAATAGATGCAGAAAAAGTATTTGATAAAATTTAGCATCATTTTATGATGAAATTCTCAAAAAACTAGACATAGAAGGAACATATCCTAAAATAATAAAGGCCATATAAGACAAACCCACAGCCAACATAATACTGAATAGGCCAAAGTTGAAAGCATTCCCTCTAAAACTGGAACAAGACAAGGATGCCCACTCTCACTACCCCTATTCACCATGGCACTGGAAATCTTTGCCAGAACAATCAGGCAAAAGAAAAAAACAAAAGGCATCCAAACTGACAAAGAAGTCAAATTGTCCCTGTTCACTGATGGTATGATTTTATATTTAGAATACCCTAAAGACTCCACCAAAAAACTCTTAAGTTTGATAAATTAATTAATTATATTTCAGGATAAAAAAAATCAATGTACAAAAGTCAGCAGCATTTCTATATACCAATAATGATCTACCTGAGAACCAAATCAAGAAGGTAATTCCATCTACTGTAGTTACAAAAAATATAGAATACATAGGAATATATTTAACCACAGAGATGAAAGAGCTCTCCATGAAAAACTACAAAACACTAGTGAAAGAAATTGTAGATGACACAGATGGAAAATTATCCCATGCTGTTGATCAGAAAAATTAATATTATTAAAAAGACCATATTGCCTAAAGCAATATATAGGTTCAATGCAATCCCTATGAAAATACCAACATAATTTTTCATAGAATTAGAAAAAACAATTCTAATTATAAATATGCAACCAAAAATGATCCCAAAGAGACAAAGCAATCTTTGGCAAAAAGTACAATGTTTGAGGTATCACATTGACTGACTTCAAACCGTACTATTACATAAAGCTGTTATAACCCAAACAGCATGGTACTGGTATAAAAATAGACACATAGATCAATGAAATAGACTAGAGGACCCAGAAATAAAACCATATACTTATAGCCAACTTATGTTTGACAAAGTCAGGAAAAACATGCACTATGGAAAGAACACTCTTTTCAATAAATGGTGCTGGGAAAATCAGATGGCTGTATGCAGGAGAATGAAACTGGACCCCTATTTCTCACTCTGTATAAAAATCAACTCAAAATGGATTAAAGACTTGAATGTAAGACCTGAAACTATAAAAATTCTAGAAGAAAACCTAGGGAAAACTCTTCTGGACATTGGTAAAGAATTCATGACTAAGACCTCAAAAGCACAGGTAACAACAACAACAACAAAAAAGACAAATATGACTCAATTAACCTAAAAAACTTCTGCATGGCAAAAGAAATAATCAACAGAGTGAACACACAACCTCCAGAGTGGGAGAAAACATTTGCAAATATACATCTGACAGGGGAAAAGGGAATTTATAGGAATTCAGGATCAAACCAAAAGACCCAGAAATCTCAAATATCTTTCTTAGAGCCAATTTGGTAATAGATCTCACAACAGAATTCAGGCCATCATTCTGTCCCAGTAGATGCACTCCCAGACTCCATACCCTGAGGAACACTGCCACGCTTTCAACAAAACCTTTAGTAGTTCTATGAATCTTACCTGGGAGACAGGTTAATAGCGTTATATGATTTACATGCTTGAAGCTCTGACTCAGGTGGGGCAAAGGCAATATATGTAACCTAAACATTTGTAACCCCATAATATGCTGAAATAAAAAAAATTGTAAAATAATTCATTGTTATTTGTTTCACGGATTTTTAAATATAGATAGTGACTAAAAGAAATCCACTTGTCATAACAATAAAATGATACAATAAGGCTCTTAGATAAGTGTTATTTTTTGGTGTTATATATTAAGAAAATACGGAGATAATATAGGATAAATAATTAAACATATGTGGTAGGTTGTATTTTCCAGAGATAGCCACGGCAATATCTCCCACCCCATATTTTGGTAACATTACTACTCTGAGAAGTGAGTCTATCTTCTTTCATCTTGAACCTGGATAGACTTGTGGACTACACAGAAGTGATTCCCTGTGGCTTTTGCAACTAATCATAAAAGGGTGCTATTTCTGCCTTGCTGCCTAGAATATTTGCAATGAAACTTTGAACTACTGTGTAAGAATTTTAACTTCCCAGAGGCTGCCATGCCGTGAGGAAGCACAAACTGGCGTGTGTAGAGAGACAACATGGAAAATCTCTGAGATTACCTGAAGAAAGAGAAATGTATGGCCAGTCCCCACCTGTGGTAGTTCCAGTTACTGTCTGAAACCATTGCTGAACTCAGAACCACCTGGCTGAACTCTTTTTAAATTTCTATCCCATGGAAAACTTGAGAGACAGTAAAATGATTGTTGTAAGTTAATGTTTGGAGGCAATTGATTGTTAGATAATCTTGACCACTGCTGGAATACTGTCAGACATCATTGACAGCTACTGTTCCTTCAATTAAATTGAAGATTTTGTTACTATTATTTACTGATTTTACCAATGCCTAAAGAAATATTTTATTAACTGTTGATGTTTAAATCATTTTTTAGTGAAGTGACTATCTTCGTTTAGGAAAAGTCCTTGGAAAGCTATTTATAAGCTAATACCCTGAATGTACGGATTAACAGGAGTCAAGCAAGGAAGAGAGATATCTAAACTTTCTACATTAGAAGAGAAGATCATATCGGGAAAAGAGAAGCATTTATGGAAACTTTTAAGGACTAATTGTGTCTAATTTTCTGTTTGAAGTGATCTACATTGTTATAATGTAAACTTTTCCCTCCCCTGAGGCAAATTGCTTCCCTGTCTTCAGAAAAGTCCACAGTGCACTCCCATGTTTTGAATAAGTGTTTTTTGTTTTGATTTGATAGAAATTAAAGAATGGTTCTGAATTATCCACATGGATCAATGCAGTGTAGACAGAGACAGCACATTCAGAACATTTAGATAATCTAACACTGAGTTGATTCATTGGAAGCAGCTGCTCAGATAGACCAGAGGTTTGGGAAGGTTATTACTCATCTATAGGACATGAAATGAGAGAGTGTTCAAATAATTTAGGTGAAATCTTAAGACATAAGTGGATGCCAGTTGACATCTGGGCTACATATGTTATACAACTGATGTTCATCACAATGGTTGTCTAAGGTGTTAATGCATCCTGGATATTGGGACTGAGGCAGCATTTTTTTTCCCAGTGACTTTCTGTAAATTCGCTTGTATTCGAATGGAATTCTTTATTTTGATTATGTTATAATCCATCAAAACTGTTTAAGAATTTAATCATAGAAATGAAATATTTAAATATATTATTTTTTCTTACTTTACATATAAAGTCCAGCATTTGAAATACATAACATATATCACAGCTGCCAATATTCAAAATTTAGTGACCAATTTTAGTTAAAAATTATTTTTAAACCTTAAGGAATGTTTGCCGTAAAACTTATCTATTTCCACAAAACTTATCCCATCATCCTCAGTAAATAAAAAATCTAAAAATAGCACCCTACCTTAAAAAGCCTACAATAAAAGCAGCAACGTAAAATGGAACATAGGAGGAACCTCCTCAGATGTCTAATGATTCTATAAATAAAAGGACTAAAGTCATTTATAAAAAGCTATTGTAATAAATGTGAATACAATACACCTCACACTACATTACATCATTTCTGAGGAAACATTAACCATGAACTTACCCAAATATATAAAATTAAATAGGAACTCTGAATGGTGCTGATAGTTCATGGGTTAAACACTGGGGGAATTCTTGTTTGCAAAGACAATTTATTTCCATATGGGCTATACTTCACTTTATGAAACAGTCTCCAATTCTTTGCATTTCTGAAACATACAAGTGTCTGTGCCACCTATTACTTTATAGGATACTTATATGGGCTTCTTGCTAGCTGTTTCCTGAATTACATTTTCTTTCGGAATTATCTATGGCCTATGTATAATCTCATATGACAAGTTTTCTTTTAAAGTTTTATCTCATTTAATGATCACTCTTTGCACTGGAGTAATTGCTAAAGTAGTTTCCCTAATTGGGTTTTATTTTTGCTTTTGTTCATAATGTATGTTAAACTCACTGATATAACCATTACATTTGATTTGTATACTCTGATTTCTCTACAACTTTTATTTTCTGGCTCAAGAATCATTGCTTTCTTAGACTGTTCCTTTTTCTTTTCATGTCCATCAACAAGACTTGCTCTTGACATTCTTTGGTATTTTCCACAGAGACAATGCTTTATTTATTCACAAAACTTACTAAAAACCTCAGGAAAAGGAGGAAAAAACCCCTTGAAATCAGTGTATTGTGGAGATGTATGGATACTGTGAGTGGACATTGAGATTCACTCTGCCACCTCAGCCTCTAAGTCCACACGATTTAAATTTGTAGATCGGAAAAATATTAATATATTTTAATTTTGGAGACTTTAGGAAGCTTTTCAAGGTTTCTTAATAGTTTAAATTGGAAATGTCAATTATTCAGATGCATGGTCCTACTATAATTTTAGTCAAGACTCATACATCAAGGGATTTGACAATCACTGTGAGAAGCTAAATAACAGTTCTGGAGCCATTGCCAATGGTCAATATCTAAAATGTGTCCTAATTGAGAAGCTGTTTCCCTCTGCTGTCATTTTAAGAGGAAGAAAAGGTTTGTTCCCTCTAATTTAATCCCAAACCTTGGAAGACACACTCTGACCACTTTCAAAATTCTGGTTCTGGGAGTAAAAATGAAAGAATTTTAAATTTCACGCCACACTAATTATAGGTGCAACTTTGCAATTTCTTCTTCTCTTAGATTTGACAAATGTTACCTAGTGTTTTCATAACGACATAATAGTTTTGTGTAGTACACAATCAAAATGTTATTACTGTATATTACCCAACCACTGAACATGCCATTCTTTGCCAGAGAATCTTTTCTTAGTACATGTGTTTCAAAAACACTTACTCTGTAAATGAAAGATTAAGGCTTTGCTGACCTAAATTGAGCTGTGGGGATTTAAAATCCAAGGATCAATCATCTTGGATCTATTTTGTTTCAATTTTTTCAATTTTTTGGATGACTCAGTGGATTTATTTCCATTTTCTGAACAAAAGAAATCTTTCATACTTTCTTAAAAAAGAAATGAAAACAAAGCATGGTGAAATAAGCAACAGTGATAGATAATTCCTTTTTGAATAAGATACCAAGAGTAATTTTCATTGTATATTCTGTTGAGAGAAACTGAAATTCTGTTGCTATCTCTGTAACTTCATTGGATATTGACAAAGAGTCCCAGATAGATGTACAGCTTTATTTGGAAATCAACCCGTCATCCCAGAGACATCTTTAAGCTATGAATTATTTTTAATGGCATTCAACCTCTTTTGATCCTAAGACATGAGATGATTGCACAGTTCTTTTGTCTTTTATTTATGAAGAATCAACGACAGAGAGACCTAGCATACACAGAGACATTGCATTTGCTCTTTAAATTGGGTAATTCATAAAACAACAAACATGAAACTTCTGAAGAGTGTTCAGTAGGCACGGAACTTTGAAAAGGTGTTCCTACACAAGGGAAATCTTTTTAAAAAGTCTCATGATTTCAAATTCTGTTTACTTATTAGGAAGATAATATTACTGAAAATATCTTTAGAACTTTGAAGACTCAATTTCTATTAGAAATGGAAAATACAGTTGAATTTAAGAACACTTTTGGATCCCTCACAAAAAACCCTGACTTTCTTCTGTAACAATTTGATTACATATTAAAACACATGATTAGAATATACAATTAGAATGAACTTTCAAATACACTTATTTTCCTAGCATGGGTTGGGGAATCTGTCACCTCTAGGTCCTGAAGTGTAGCCTTTTGATTGAATCCAAATTCTATGGAACAAATCCTTTTATTTTTATTAATACATTTTTGTTCATCCTTCATATTCTTATTTTATTTTTAAAATACCAAAGAATAAAATAAGTTTCAATGAAATGGTCCTGCCAGATTGACTGGCACAATTAGAACACTGGAATAAGCCATAAGGGCTAAATTGATGGCTGCTATGCTCATGATTCAGTTCTAACTCCTCCCCACCCCCGCCACCCTGCCCCAAACGGTGCCACCACCGCATGAGGCTGGTTGGCAAAAGTTTATGGGGGTTGAGTACGCCAGTCTATTATCAGCTTTTGACAATAGGGCATTGTGAAATTTGAGGTGAAATCTGTGAATAGTTGCACAGCTCGACAGTATTTTTTAATTCTGTCTGCTTAACGGCCCATCATGTCAAAGAAGACTAAGAGAACACTGAAGGAAGAAAACAGATTTTTAATGAGGCTTGGGAATTGCAATATTATCTTATTTCTGCTAAAGATAAGATGATTTTCTTGTTTTGTGATACTTCAATATCAACATTAAACTAATTCAGTGCTCATCAGCATTATGACACTCATAAGGTCCAAAAGTATTGTAAATTAGAGGGAGAGGCACAGAAATTAAAAGATGAAAAGCAAAAGCAAAGACAAGTCTTTTAAGCAGCAATAAGAACTGGAAATAATGCCACTGAAGCAACTTATAAAGTAGCTTATATACTTAGGGGAAAAGAGAAGCCATTCAGTGAAGTAGAAATTGTGAAAGAATGTAGTGCTGAAGTTCTAGGATGCTTAGACCCCAGTAACATTTCAAAGTACAAACAACTGCCTCTTTCGAGGAGAACCATCACTGATCAGCAGCATGAGTTAGCCTCCAACTTAACAGAACAATTTCATGCAATACTTTAAATTCATCTGAATTGCTTTGGATGAATCAACTGACACTACTGACCTGGCATAGGTTTTATATTTCATTTGGGTCATAATAGAAGATTTTTCGCTATGAAGTTACTCACTTTGGGCACTCTTGTGAACAGAACATGGGGACTAGATATCTTCTACAACTTTCAAGATAAATGTGAAGTTGGATTGAATATGGTAAATTTAGTGAGTGTATGTACAGATGGTGCACCTTCATAACAGGAAAACATGAAGGGTTTATTGTGCAGATAAAAAAAGTATTAAAAGATCCAGATGCTCTCATTTCTTTTCATTGTATCTTGTATCGGCAAAATCTCTGTGTTAAAGATACTATTTTAAGTGACATTTTGCAACAAGTTATAAATATTAACTATATTGGTGCAAATGCAACATAGTACCATTAGTTTCATAACATGCTGAAGTTGAACAATGAAGTGTTCAGTGTGGGTTTGCGGTATCATTCTAAAGTGCATTGGCTATCATAGGGACAGGTGTCGGCCAAAATTTTATCCCTGCAAGAACAGATAGTTAAATTTATGAAGAACAGAATCAGAAATGTGAATTATTGAAAGAAGATTTCTATAGGAATGCAGCATTTCTGTGATATCATTTCAAATCAAAATGACTTGAATATTTCTTTGCATGGTGAAACTAAGTCTATATTTGATATATGGCAAAAAAATCCAAGCATTTTCAAAATATTTCTTCAAAGGAAATTTCTGATGAACATTTTCCCCAGTTACCAAAGGTCATTGATGAGCAGGAGGATATATGTGAATCATTTGAAGAATACACAGCTGTTATAGACCTATTAATTGGAGAATATAATAAAAGTTTCTCTGATTTTGAGAATCATGATCTCACACTCAAATTAGCATTTCAACCTCACCTAGTTGATATCGCCGAGGCATTAAAGAACTGCAAATGAATTGATTGAGCTCTCAGCAGATGACATTTTAAAGTCGTTGTTTGATGCTAAGAAAGATCCAGTTGAAAAACAGAAAAATGCAGTAGAATACTCAATCCTTTGGCAACATGCCAAAAAGTGCTTTTTTGATTTTCAATCACTTGTTGCTGGGAATCCACATTCTCCTACCTAACCCAAATCAAGACACACTTAAAGTCACAAGTGACTGATACCCATCTAGAGAATCAAATGAAACTGCAGACTTTCATGCTTCAACCACATTTTCAAATGCTTTCCAACGAAAAGCGGACACAACAAAGTCATTAAAAGGTTAGTTGACTTTAAAATTCACAGTTTTCATTTTTTGAAATTATTAAGTACATAGTAGTTGGATTTTTACAAAATAATGTACATTTTAAAATATGTCTAATTGAAATTTCTTGAATGTGGCCTTATTTGATTGTAGCTAAATTAATGCAGCTTTACAACATGAAAAAGTTCCCCACTGTCCTAGCAGAATTTACCTGAAAATTTATTGTATATTGACAAGACATTTAAATAGAAGTAAAATAATTAAATTTAAAGTTATATTTTTTTATCATTCAAACTCACACAAAAATGAATAGTATAGACTTCTTTTTTTCATGATGATAGAATAATGGGATCAGATTTACTTTCAAATATTAAACATCTAGAAAATCGAACTAAATATAAAATATCAATTTTTAGACATTGGCCAAATGGTAGTACAGATCACTGCTCCCTGAGAGAAGAAAACGGAGATGAGTCCTACAACTGTCCCAACTCATGGCCTGGAGTTTCTAGGACATTCTATAAGGAAGATAAATCTGACTGATGCTTAAAATTCTTGACAAGATGAAGAAGTAGAGTTTGAAGAGGCCAACACACCCCAAATTTTCAGGACAAAATACTAGATATGAGGGAGCAGCAAAAATACAGAGCTTTAAATATTTTCATGGTATCCCCTTGAGGTTCTAGCTGAGTACTGCTCTGTACACGCATGTGAGAGTAAGTACATGACGCCAAGAAATGAACCGAAAGAAAGAAATAGGCAAGGCAATCTCTGGAGGACACACAGGGTTGGGAAGAATCCATGCTGTTCTCAGGCAAAACAGAAGCATCTAATATACAAGATACTGGGTAGAATCCTCTGAAGATTATTGTTTTAATGATGGAACAAAATTATCCACAGTTAAAGGCTTTTCTGGACCCAATCTAAAAAAAAGATTAAAAGCAGGACTCAAAGGATAAATTGATTCTATTAAAGTGGTCAGCATCTAAAAAAGTAAATTTGAAATGAGAAATATACTGTATTTTATTAATAACAGATTAAACATTGCAGAAAAGTTTATTGAAATTGAAGACATAGCAATGAAAACTATCCAAAATAAATTACAGGGAGAAAAAAGCCTAGAAAAATAGTTCAAAATTCACCTGTGGGACTACATAATTGTTTTAACACATGTGTGAACGAAAGCCCAGAAGGAAGAAGTAGGAGAAAAGAAAAGATAATGAAAGATATAATCACCATAAATTTTCCAAAGTTGTTGAAAACTGTAAAACCATAGATCCAAAGCCCAATGAACTCCAAGAAGAAATATGAAGAAAATCACACAAAGCCATATCACAATAAAATATATTGAAAAAATTGATAAGGAGAAAAACTTAAGTGTATGTAGAGAAAAAAGAGTATCACATACATGGAACAAATAAGAAATTGCAGTAGATTTATTATCATGAACTATGCAAGTAAGGACACAGCAGAACAACATCTTTAAAGTCCTGAAGGAAAACAAAATTGTCATCCTAGAGTTGTATATGTAACAAAAATATGTTCCAAACATAAAGAGAAAATGAAGATTTTTTAGACAAAGAAAAACAGATCTCATCAGCAGACTTACACTGTAAGAAATTTTAATGTGTTAATTATTAAATTCAGGTAATATATAATAATAGATAGAAATTTGTATCTTCTTAAAAGACTGAAGATCACTGGAAATGATATTCATTAAATATAAAATGTTAAGTATAAAACATTTCTCCCATATGTTTTAAAGTACCTTTAAAATATAACTTAAAGCAAAACTAACATCAATGTATTTTGAAAATTATAACATACAAGTGAAATTTATGATAACGGTACAAATCATGAGAGGAAGTAAATGGAAGCATGTTGTTTTAGGATTCTTTTGATATATGTAAACTGTGTAATATAATTTAAAGGTAGACTGTGATAAGTTAAATATGATGATGTAGTACTTACAGCAACTAATAAATGAACAAATTAAAAGTCTAAATAATAAACAAATAGTTATGATAAAATGAAATTCCATGTAACAAATTTCAATTAATTTCAAAGAGGACAAAAAAACAGGAAAAAAGAAACAAAGAACAACTAGGACAATAGAAAACAAATTGCAAAATCCTAATCATATCAATAAACACATTAAATGTTAATATTCTAATAAGTCCATTTAAAAGACAAATATTACAAATTGGATTGGGAAACAATAAGTAATTATATACTTTTCCTAGAGAAACTCTTTAAATATAAAGCTATTAAAAGATATACTGTATGATTACATATAATACACATGTAATGTTTAATTTTTTATTCATGATTTTGATGTATTATTCCCTTGTGTTTCATTTTAATACTTTCTTCCATATCTACCATATTTAGATTGATATGCTCTTCTTATAATGAGGTTGAGAAATGTTCTGTAAATTTTTTTTAATAAAAGTGATTCCTCCTGTTTCTTTGCAAAGAATTAATTTATTTATTCATATTTCATTTCAATAGATTTATTGGGTATGAATTTTTTTTGTTGAATGGATGAATTTTATATTAAGGAAGTTAGGGCTTTCAATGAACCCATCATCAGAAAACTGTACATTGTACATGATAGATAGATTTTTATTCATCATACCCCCATACCCACTCCAAATCTTAGTTTTCAATGTCCATTATACCATTTTATGACCATATATACCACTCCTTTTGCTCACACGTATAAGTGAGAACATGTAGTATTAATTTCTCCATTCCTGAGATACTTCATTAAGACAATGTTCTCCAGTTACATCCTTGTTGTTGTAAAATACATTATTTCATTCCTTTTTATGGCTGAATTGTACTCCGTAGAGTGTGTGTGTGTGTGTGTGTGTGTGTGTCTGTGTGTATACATATATACACATTACATTTTCTTTATCCACTCTTCAGTTTATCCACTCTTAGGTTGATTCCATATCTTTTCAATTGTGAATTGTGCTGCGATAAACACTAGAGTGCAGATGTCCTTTTTATAAAACGACTTTTTTTCCTTTGGGTAGATACCTAGTAGTGGGATTGCTGGATCGAATGATAGGTCCACTTTTAGTTCTTTGAGTAATCTCCATACTGTTTTCCATAGAGATTGTACTAATTTACATTCCCATAATGAGAGTATAAGCATTGCCTTTTCACTGCATCTTCACCAACATATATTGTTTTTTGACTTTTAAGAATGGCCATTATGACAGGGGTAAGGTGGTATCTCATTGTGGTTTTAATTTGTATTTCCCTGTTGATTAGTGATGTTGAGCATTTTTTACATGTTTCTTGATCATTTGTTTATCTTCTTTTGAAAAAAATCTGTTCATGTTTTTTATCCACTTTTTGATGAGGTTATTTGTTTTATTCTTGATGATATGTTTGAATTCTTTGCAGATTCTGGATAACAACCCTTTGTTAGATGTGCAGTTTGCAAATATTTTCTCCCATTCTGTAGGTTTTCAATTTTTTTCTGTTGATTATTCTCTGTGCTGTACAGAAACTTTTTAGTTTCATTAAGTCCCATTTACTTATTTTTATTGTTGCTGTATTGGCTATTGGGGTCTTAGTCATAAATTAAAGTCTTTGCCAAGGCCAATGTCCAGAGGAGTTTTTCCTATGTTTTCTTCCAGAATTTTTACAATTTCAGGTCTCACATTTAAGTTTTCAATCCATCTTCAGTTAATTTTTGTATATGGTGAGAGATAGGCATCCATTTTCATTCTTTCACATGTGGCTATTCCAATTTTCCCAACACTGTTTATTGAATAAGCAGTCCTTTCCCCAGTGTATGTTTTTGTTTGTTTTGTTGAAAATCAGTTGCTGATAGCTATATGGCTTCTGGGTTCTCCATGCTGTTCCATTGTTCTATGTCTCTACCTTTATACCAGTACCATGCTGTTATGGTTATTATAGCCTTGTGTCATAATTTGAAGTCAGGTAATATTATACCTCCCTATTTATTCTATTCACTTAGAAATGCTTTGACTATTCAGGGTCTTTTTTGTTTCTGTATGAAGTCTAGGATTATTTTTTCTAGGTCTGTGAAAAATGACTTTGACATTTTGATGGGGACTGCATTGAATCTGTAAATCACTTCGGACAGTATGCGCATTTGAAGAAACAGTCACCTCTTGAAGTTTTTACAGATTGATTTTGGCAGTTAAAGACCTTTACCAGTCATCCTGAGTAGAGATTCTGAAAGTTTCTCAAATGCCTGTGCATGTGAATCTGTATGCCCAGCTCCTTTCCCTTCTAGGGGAGAATTTTCAGGTTGCATGCTCTCTCCTCATCTCACAGAGCTGTAGTGGCCTCTGTAATTCATTCTTCTCTTTTTTTCCTAGAGAAATGCAGTGAAAATCTTGGACCTAAGATGCACGATTTGCTCCTCTTCCTTTTTCCTGGAGGAGTAGGCTCAGGGTTGTGCTCCTTCTCCCGGTCATGCATAGCTGTGTGCCATGATAAACCTCCTGTCCCTTTCATTAGGGTAGTGCACTGAAATGCTTAGACATTTGTGGCAAGCTCCACTACTTTCTTTTCATTCTAGAAAAGAAAGTTCTGGGTTTTGTGTCTTCTCCTTATCCTGCAGGGCGGTTTTGTCTGCTGAGAGCCACCCATCCCTTTTCTCTAAAGCAGTGCACCAAAGTGCCAGAATGTTGGGTGCAAGCTCTACTTTTATCCCTCTCTCCTGAAGGATAAGTCTTAGGATTGTACACTTTCAATTATGCTGAGTTGTGCAGGCTTCTGAGAGCCCCTGATCCTTTTCTTGCTTCTTACCTGCTTCCAAGTATTCTGACTATCCCAGTCGCCTCAGCACTCTGAGTGAGTCAAGACAGAAATAAGTCTTTTGGGCAGTGCCCCAGTAGGCTGAGGGTGTTGAACGCACATGTAACTCACTCTTTTCCCCAAGGGAGAAATCATGGGCCAAGTGAGTCTCTCTGAGCACTAAGCTGAGCTGGCTTGAGGAGGGGTTGACAAGGGTAAAGTGAAACTGCTCTTCTTACTCATTTCAAAATACTTTTTTTTTTTTTTTTGAGACAGAGTCTCACTCTCTTGCCTGGGGCGAGTGCCGTGGCGTCAGCCTAGCTCACAGCAACCTCAAACTCCTGGACTCAAGCAATCCTACTGTCTCAGCCTCCCAAGTAGCTGGGAGTACAGGCATGTGCCACCATGTCCGGCTAATTTTTTCTATATATATTTTTAGCTGTCCAATTAATTTCTTTCTATTTTTGGTAGAGATGGGGTCTCGCTCTTGCTCAGGCTGGTCTCGAACTCCTGAGCTCAGAACGATCCGCCCACCTCGGCCTCCCAGAGT